>CM062820.1:1693324323-1693386823 GCA_031772625.1 Pinus tabuliformis | reverse complement strand
GGACCACTTCTAATGATGATCATTCTACAACTTCCCTTGGGTCTATATAAACTGCAGGGTTCGGTGATCTGTGTGGATGATCGTCTCCTTCTCCAGAATGTGATGTTTCCATTGTCAGCAAGCCTACACATTGGAATACATCTCCTTATCATACTTGGGGTATTTCCAACTTGTGTTGGAAAGTGTTTCATTGAGATAGGCCATGAGATTCCCTTGTTGGGTGAGAACCGCATCAATAGCATATTCATAAGCGTTTGTCTCAATTTCAAATTGTTGTTGCAGGTATGGAAATGTGTGAACTGGTGTTGAGAAGAGGTGTTGCTTTGGCTCAACAAATTCCTTTTGTTGGCACTCGGACCAGAAAAAATTGGCTTTCGCTCCGCCCTTGGTTACTTGACTCAAAAGCCATGTGATATGAGAAAATCCCAAAACGACTCTCTGATAAAAATTAGCAAGGCCCAAAAAGTTGTGACGCTCTGTTAGAGTGGTCAGGTTGGTCAATCCTGAATGACTTGGATCTTAGCTAGATCCACATGCACACCTTTATCATCAATGATGTAACCTAGATATTGGACCTGGCCCATGCCAAAGGTACATTTCTCCAAGTTGGCACATAGTTTGTGCCACAGGGTTTGAAGGACCTGTTGAATGTGTTGGAAGTGCTCTTCCCAACTCTTTTTGAAAATGAGGATGTTGTCTAGATAGACAACCACAAAAAAGTTGGTAAACGGTCACAAGATGTCATCCATAATTTGTGTCATGTTCCATGCAGTCTCGGTTTATCTATGTTCGTGTGATTTGTTCTACAATGTTTGATGTGTCCAGTAATGGTGGAAAGTAAGGTCTAAGGCGGTCCACATTGAACATGAGGTGCAAGCCAAGGAATGGGTGAGTGTTGAGCTCAAAACTATTATCTCCGACAACCTATGTGATGGTGTAAGGCCCATATCGGAGTGTTCTGAGTTTATGATGGACTCCACCAAGGTGCCCTTTTTGCATATGTAACTAAACTTTGTCGCCGACCTGTAACTTATGGGGCAACCAATGTTGAGCATGTCGTTGTTTTTATTTGGTATTGGATTTCTCCAGGATGTCATGAACCTACTGGTGGATATGTTGAATGTTCTCAATAAACTTGGTGGCTTTATCAACTTCAGACTAAACATGGGAAAATTCTTCCTATGTAGTTGCAAAAGGCAGTGCGACATTAGTGGGACATAATGGTTGAAATCCAGGACCCACTTCAAAGGGGATGTGACCACTCGAGCTATGGAGAGATTTGTTATAACTCTGTTGCACATAGGAAAAAATATTATCCCATGTCTGTAGATTATTATAGTTGTACATCCCTAGTATGTGCACAATCATCTTGTTAACGACCTATGTCTAGCCATTAGTTTGGGGGTGGAATGAATTCGACTTGGTGAGCTTAGTGCCCAACAATGACCAAAGGCTCAACCAAAATGCGCTTATGAACTTGTTATCTCGATATGATATAATGGTCTGTGGGATCCCAAAATGTATTGTTGGCTTGTTGGGGCCTCACCCAGGTTTGGAGATGATTTAGCCAAACAAATCCCGGTACTACTGGCCCTTTCGGCAACAGTCTGCGGAGTGCGGACTGAGGTCTCACCCGAAGTAGTATGGGAGGGTGCTAGAACCAGGTTTCCGCACCCTAGGGATGTCTGATGGGTTCCAAGTGGTCCACGGTTTGACCCTGCGTGCACGTCGCTATGCGCACTTATTAGTACCTCGCAGCCTGTGATGCTGCCTTCGTGCAGCCCTACTCAGGGGCCGAACAGTGTTATTACCCAAATCCTTACTAGTAACTTGATATTAGTTGATTAACTTAGCTTATCTGTATGCTTTCATTTATACTTAACAATATTCACCATTCATACAAAAGCGCGCAGTAAATAAACAGTATAATTGCAATTGATATCAAACAGGTAATAACACAAGAACAGATACATGGAATTCAAATAAAACTTCTCTTTATTATTCTTATTCCTTGGTTACAGACTCGACTCCGCCCTGCGCACTCAGCTGTAGGGGTCCACGCACTCAGTTGCGGACTCTACTAGGCCTCTGCGCACTCAGTTGCAAAGCCTCTTCCTACTACTATGACCCAAGATACTTAGACTCTTGCTCTATGCTCGCTATCTTATTCTATTTATCAAATTCCATTGATTCATTCCTTCTTTACTTTACAACTTAGAGCCTCGCTCTATTTATACAATCCCATGGTCCGTGGACCATGGGTAGGCCGACACTACATTCAAACTTAGGGTGGACAGCCCTATGACTCTAACATACAATTCGCGCTTTGCGCCCGCAATTCACAGAGTCTTTACAACAATATTACTCAAAACTTGGGCTTTGAGCCCCAAACCATGTTGTGGGGGGATTCCATGCCCAACAGGCCCCCAACACAAACATCGTGACTTGCCCTCGAGTCACTCTGTCGGCGCGACGATCTTGGTGCGGAGTCCCTCCAACTGTTCTCGTACGGTGCTGATGTCTGCAGCGCACTGAGCTATTGCTTGTTGAACCTGCTACATTCCCCCTTCTGAGACCTCTATTTCTAGCATGCTACGCTGCATCTGTGCATGCATCCCCTGAATCTACATGAGCTTTCCTTCAATATCTGTCATGATTTTGAAGGCTTCGTCAATCCATGGTTGGACACGTGCTTTGAGAACTGCTTCCTTATGGCGTGCCGCGTCCACCTGCTCCTTTAGTGCCTTGGCTTGCTGCATCCTTGCAAGCCGCTGAGTAAGGACTACTGTCTGTGCAATCCCTCTGATGTTGTTGTACTGTTGCTGGAGTTCGTGTGCCTCTATCTCCAGCCGTTGGATGTTGGGGTCCTCCTGCAACGTCGTGAGGACCTCAAGCACCTGTTCCAACATGTTGGTACAGTCACGCACTGCACCTCCAATCTCTTCCAACCCTGCTGTAATAGCACTGGCATGTTGTTCTTTGATTTCCAGGGGAGTGGAAGGTTGTGCCTTCAACCACAGCTCGACGATCTGGAGATTCAACTCCAGCTGCACCCTTGTTGTCTCTTCTCTCGCGTCGCGGACTCCACTGGCCAAACTGTGGATCCGCACTTCCACCAGTAGATCTGCTGCAATAGCTAGCTTCGGGATGCATCAGAAAGCGTCATCTACCGTCTGCACCAACCTTTGGTTCTACGACATCAACTCGTTGCGCTACAAGCTGAGCTGCTCCATATTGATCTTCTGTTCACTAAGAAGTTGGATCGTGCGGTTCTTCCTAGCGTGCAGCTCTGTTGTTATTCCATCCTGTAGCTGATAAAGCGTTTCTCAGGGAAGGGCAGCTAGATTAAGGCCAAGGCCTTTCGTCATGCTAACCATCATTTGGTCCATCACATCTAATGATACTAACACTCCCTCTGGTAAAACTATTGTGTTGGCCATCCTCGCGCGTAGCATCTACTCTGCTGCTAAAGTACCTTCTGCGACGTGGGTAGACAGGGTACCTTCCTGAGGGGGCCGCACTTGTAACTCTTGCAGCTGTGCCCTGAGGGCCCCCAACACACTCTGGTGCTCCATCATAAACTCTTGGAGTGCTTCACTGGTGACATCATGAACTGTCTCATTGATGTCATGGAGATCACCTTCGATTCAGTTGATCGGGTCAATGGCCAGCTTCGAGGCCTTGACCTTCTTCCTTGGGCCTGATCTCTCTATGATGCGCGACCATTTGAGCTATGTGGATGCATTCCCTGGATCCACACTCCCTTCTACTATTTATGTGTCCTCTACCTCCTGCCTTGAGGACGTTGCTTGGCCCTCCTCTACCTGTACAGTTGCTGCCTCCGTTGTCTGCGCTACTGGTGCTGCTTTTGCGGCCTTCTTCTGCTCCACGGCTTCCTGTGCCACTTCGCGGACTGCTCTTACCTCAGCTGCCGCTTTTTGTTCTGCCTTCTTGCAGCCAGTTGGGTGACACGCAGCTTGGCATCATCCTTCTTTTTCTGTGTTACCGCTTTCTCCAGTTCCGCCAAATCTGGGGTGCGCCACTCGGGAGACCATGTCTCCAATACCGTAAAGATCACGTCGTCAGTGGCTACAAATGGTAGCTTCGTCCACTGCTTCGTCGGATCCTTTCGTGCCCTAACGTATATGTTTTTCATATCCACCTTGAAGTTTGCAAAACTCTGCAAACTATTGTGCACCATGGGTGATAGGTGCGGCCTCCTGTTGATCCACATTTGGATGCTCGCCTCCATGAGCAACCAAAAAATTTTGATATCGCGAATCCATTTTGCGTCCTTGGTGGCCCAGAGTGAAGTGTACTTTGTGGCCTCTGGTAAGTCTTGGTCAATGTTAGGGAACTAACTATCCTCTGACAGTTCTCCCGCTACCAGCAAGATGGATAGGAGCAACCATGCGTAGTGGAAGGTCTTACCCTACTCCTAGGCTTCGCGACAGTTTAACAAAAATTCCTCACAGAGGAACTTGGCCCAGTTGAAATGGACCCCCTCCACGCACTGTTCGTCCAACGCAACCACTGCCGCTAGTACCTCATCGGCGCAGCATTTTCTCATCACTTTACTGGCCAGTAGTTGGGTGGCTACGCGCACCACCTTATCCTTGATGTTGGAGATGGCGTATCCCCTCTTTTTTTTCGCCATCTTATACTTTGCCTTCATGGCCTCTGTGAAAGCCAAATCGCTAATTTTCTTGCTATCGTCGTGGGGTCCTTTCCTTTACAGGGAAGTCGAGAAATTCGGTGGATGAGGTCTACCGTGATGGGAATAGTCTCCTCCAGCCATAAATACCCATCATGTACTAGGCAGAGCAGCTGCCTGATGACGAAAATGGTGATGGGCACACGGTGGTAATGTGGTATCCATAACAAATGCAACAACCTGGCCTTTTCCACACTACGCATCCATTTTCGCGGCTCTAACTTTATCACTGCCCCCTCCGTATTTTGCTTCATCAGATTTTCTATCTCTAAGTGCGAGAAATTCTCGCTATTCGTGAGGTCCCAGTCTTCAAATTTCATGGTGGGCACGCAGCCTAGGTGCAATCCCTCAAATACAATGCCATCAGTGAGGAGCGGGCTCTGGACTGAACTCTTTGTTGCATCCAGATCCTTCGGTACTTTGGCTTTCCCTTTTCACGGAGGGACATACGTGGGCAGTTTCACTGCACAGCGCAACAGTTAGATTTCCTCCTCCACGTCTTCTTCTTCTTCTGCGGTGGCAATCAGGGCCTACAAATCTTCTTCCTCCTCATCTATTTCAATCATGACTGCCTTCCCTTTTTCTTCCATTAATAACTTGATGTGTTGTGGATTCCTCGGGGACATGCGTAGTCCCATTGCCTGCTTATCCTTCCTCGGCCTCGGCGTCCGCGGTGATTTGGGGATTTTTGTCACAACCCCAGTGCCTTCGGGAACATCCTGTACCATGGGGGTCTGTGCGGCCTCGCCAGTGATTCCTTCTTCAATTCCCAACCCATCCTTAGTGGCCATCATCATCTCTACACTGTATGTTGTCTGTTGCGAACTCAGGGGCTCTATTATCGCTCGGCTCTCAACACTCTGTGCTCTGCTCAACCGCTTAATTCTCAAATGACCAAGTGTTGTCCGCTGGCTAGCCCTTTGATTTTTATAGCGCATTTTGAATTCAAATTCTACCGTTCCCCCAATTTTCGGGCCATTAATGCTTTCTTGGCAGAAGATTTTCCCAAATCTTGCCCATATCTTGCGTCTTAAATACCCACCGCCCACTCCATTTGGCCTCAATTCGGACATCCTGTCATGAATAGTGACATCAATGGTCACTTCCCAACCAACCTGCGCGGCAACGCAGCCCTCCATGTGCGATCGCGAACCCTGTGACATTCTGCTCCTACACGCACCTCGCAGAGCACGCAGGTCCCAAGGAGAATATTTTATAATCCTGCGCTCCTGTTGTGGAGGTAAATCCCCTCTACGGACATAGGCGATCCCTACTAGTCCAAATAGGGTCTAGCAACAATCAAACAACGCTAACACGCAGGTTCCTAATTACACATAAAAGACCAATGATGAAGGCCTACCTGGATTCCAACGCTAGTACTTGTGGAAGAGTTGATGCTCCCTTTCCTTTGCCCCGGCTGGTCACAATCCTCACGATCCTCATGCACGGACACCTGCACATGCAAAGAACGATACAAACATAAGCATAAAATCCAGTAGATGTAACTATATATCAGTCAGAAAGGATATAACTCAAACATCATCATAAGGACATTAAGAGTGGAACCATAATGATAGTCGTCTATTATTAATAAACAAAGAAGAATACAACCATAGTTCTGACGTCAAATCCTTCTCAAGAGGGTCCAGCCAGCAAGTCTCTTAAGCATTCATCCTTGGAGGTATATCTCCCAAGACAAAAGCTCTCTCTCACACAAGTTTACACAAGAAAGAAACACTTCACAACCTTCCTTAAGCTCCCTAGCAATCCCACACTTGTCACACCAGCTACCTATCAAGCTCACACACTAGCAGCAACACTCCAAGCACTACGAATTCCAAACTAGCTGCTCATGGCAATGGTAGAGGCTTAAATAGGAGAAGGAGTCTCCACGAATGGTGGGAGGATGAGCTTATCTCCAAGGAAGGTGGCTCAAATGATGAAACGGACATGCCAGAGAAGGGAGGGCGACATTTACAAGGCCAACAACCAGGTCTAGAGTCATCTGGAAGGCCGGCTATTAGAATAACAAAGAAGGTCATTTCAGCGCGATCAGATATGAATAACAGACGCGCTGTCTCATTCAATTCGACTAGCGCGGGAAACACGTGTACTTCCGCGCTGGCAGCGCATTCCGTCTGTTATGGAGCGCCCATCAGCGCATTTATTTTGACAATAGTCGCGATGATAGCAAAAACTTTGGCAAAGTGGGTCATTTGGCAACATTAGAGAGCATGAGCATAATTAATTTGGTCTCATGACACAGCAAGAAGACTGACAGGGAGACAGTGACAAATTACTGTGTAACAGATGCCCCATAAAGCATGAAGCCCGAGAGAGTGGGAGGGGTGAAATGCTTTACGAAACTGGCTGAACTGGAACACCACCAGGAAGAACCTGCACGTATGTACAACTGATATCTCTGATAATCAATTACATGTAGTCTAGGCATGGGCGCAGCCATCCAAAAGACACATGAAAGAGGTCTGTGGTATGGACGCAGCCACCCAATGAATGAGACCGTGATGATAATAAAGGTATGGTCGCAACCATCCATGAAGACTCAGGTATGGGCGCAGCCATCCATCAATGAGTTATGTAATGATCATAATAATCCACAAAATCGCAGCCTGGATTTCAACAGACAAAACCCAGGGTCTTGCGCTCCATCTCGACCCGAACAAAGTACAAGTCCAAGCATCTGAATATAGGAGTTGAGGTCGAACATGCAAGAACATCGTTTGATTACCAGTCAATGATGAAAATTGTTAACAAACACGAGAGGGACCACCAATAATGACAATGGTCCTCAAGGTACTATAGGTACAATCTACGGCGTGCGAATCAATGAGCTGGCGTCGAACACCCGCAGAATCATTCGATCAGAGGCCAATGACGAAAACCTCATGTCGAACACGAAGAACCTACCATTGAGGCATGCAGGCTCCAAGGCACCTAAAGGGAGTCTCTAGGTCAACCTCCTGGATAATGAGCTGAAGTCGACAGGAAGTGACCTTGATCAAAGGTGGGCCATAATGTTTCCCACATCATCGACACGAGACAGAGAAGGATAAGATATTTTGTGTGAGGTATCAGAGGGAGGTTGAGTATTCTTGCATAGGTCAACTTCTCTTGAACATATCGGCGCCACGACAGTGGACTTGGCAGTATTGATATTCAAATGATCAAGGGTCATGGTGACAAGGCAATGAGCAGATGAAAAGTCAAACAGGATAACCCAAACCCACAGAGACCAGTGTAAAACTAGATGAGAGGTTCCCACCCAGACACGAATGCAGACAAGTTCCATGTTCAAGAGTGGCATACTGCCGACACAACAATGATTATGATTCCATTTTCCCCACCATTTCTGGCGAGTACCCTAGTTATTTTTTATCAACAAGCTCGACGGGGATAGCATATGCTTGTAAAGCGTCATTTCGATGGAATCCAATGTCATCAAGTTTTAACGAGTCTGACAAAGGAAGAACTCGGCGTCTTTTCCTGTTTACAGAATCTGAAAAGATAGCAGAAAAGAAAACTCCAGGGGGGTCCTTTTTCGTAAAGTTGTGTCTCTCGGGCCCAAAAAAGTATAAAACAATGCTCAAAAGAACCGCCCGACCAGTATGATCGAGGAGTAATTTTCATGTTTAGTGACTTCGACTTGAAAAAGTAGAAAAGCGACCGAAATCACGTCGTTTCATAACCATTAGCGAGCCTGAAATGACAAGGACCTGACAATCTTTTCATTTTTACACGGTCGGAAAAGAGTTTAAAGACGACCACCCCTTATTTACGTTTAGCGAGTCAAGAAGAATAACTCGGCAATCTTTTCGTCTTCAAACGGTCGGAAAGAGCTAAAAGCAGACCTCCATTTTTATTCTCTTTAACAAGTCAAAAAGGGAAAAATACTCGGCAATCTTTTCATTTTTTACGAGTCAGAAAAGAGCTTAAAGGTGACTCATCCTAGAGGAACGAGTGGTATAAAGGGTAGCAACTAGTTTCGGTAATGGTGGAACTGCTCAAAACATGTAATGGGCAAGAGGCTGGCTAATAAAACCACTCATAACTGCAGTCCCTCAGGAAAGGCAAAACAACCAAGTGAAAGCATATGATCGGCCAAAGAGATGGTGGCGATGGAATAAAAACAACCAAGGCTCATCTAGTAGAATTGAGCGGATAAAAATGGCAATCACGAGATGTACATCGAGTATGGGTTCGTTTTTACACAAGCTTGAACCATGGAGTTCATTGTTTAAGGAGCTTGACACAGGGAAACGAACTATGCTCCATCCAAACCTAGTTTCATTTTTTAAGGAGCTTGACACCGGAAAACGAACTATGCTCCGATGGAACTTCACCATAATGAATAGGAAGTTGAGGCTCCCAAGAGTGCCACTCCTGATGGAAGGGAAACATCTTGAAAGTCAGGGCCCAATGCCCCCAGGATACTATGCACGATGGCGGCATCACTGGATCCAGGCATGGGATAGGTGGCCACGTAGTTGATCTGTGGTGGCGGAGATGCAACTGGTGGGTGAAAACTAGGAGGGGATGACAACGGCACAGGAGGCATTAGGGGACTAACGAATGACACTTGATCGATAGTCACAATTCGTCCATCATGTGGAAAGAAAACCACACGGAAAAGTGAAGAAACGAGGGCCCCCATGGCGTAAACATAGTCGCGACCAAGGAGAAGACTAAAGTCTAAAACACCTTGGGTAACCAAGACGTCTATATAGACGGTTTTGCCTCCCAAAGTAATAGGGAACTTCAGGAGAACTCCTAGAGATGGACAGGCTCCTCCGTCGAAGGCCAATAGATTCTGAGTGACTGGCCCAAGCTGCGGGGAACCTAAAGCTTGCCAAGTAGTGTACGGAATAAGACTAACAGACGCCCCTTCATCCAAAACAGTGCCAGGTACTGCCTTAGCACAGGCATGTACGGTGATCTGGAAAGGCATATGGGATGGAAGGCGACCGACAATCAAGCGATTTCAATCAAAGGAAGCGACCAGACTACTTGGTGGGGGAATCGTATGATCGCCCCCATGTGCTAAAGGAACCGAAGGAGAACCTTCAGGAGCAGCTGGGTTAGGAGAGTCATTTCGGGACTCAGGAGAATCTGAAGAGACGAGAAGAACATGGGCGTGATTCCCTTCCGAAACAGAGTGAGCGAGCGGCGGACTCGAGTCGACACTCTTTCTGACCAATGGTTGGTCTGGAACAGGCTGGGGACAGCTGGGTTGGGGAAGAGGGGCCTGGACAAGAGAAGAATATGAATCAATCTCTTTGTCAGCAGGGGAACAATCTGCGGCTACAGAGAGACGTTGATAACCAACGGGAAGTTGGGGTGAAGGGGTTGTAAGACTTTCCAAGACAACGGAGGCTTTATCCATGAGTGGACAAAGGTGAAGGGGATGATTGCCTTCACAAAGTCTACAGGGGATTTGAATCTTCCCTTTTCCCTTACCATTCCCAACTAATAAGGTAGCATCGCCGTGAGCTTCAGAGGACGATGAGGGGCAGGCCGGATCATGAGACCATACTTCTAGTACCCTGGGAATGCCAGGACAATCGCGAAGAAGATGGTCCTCCTTGCATAATCGACAAGGAAACTTGACCTTCTGCGAAGGAGCAGAAGGGGGCCCGACTTCAGGTGTACTCGAGGGGGTAGCTGCACTTGTAACCTGTCCCTTAGGAGCCTTCTTCTTCTTCGTCTTCTTCTTCTTCTTCTTAGCCACCTAGTTATTCGAATCTAGACTTTCACTAGGTGAAGTAGAAGATGAGGATGTAGAAGTGGGCATAGAAGGGGAGAGGTCCACCTTAGAATCAACATGATGTCGTTCAGGTGGAGGGACGGATTGACTAGACGGTGAGACGGCAGGGACCAAAGAGGTTGAGAACAACCAAACCGGCAACCCAACAGTTAACCCTGGGAGGGACAACGTTGCCATATAAGGAGCACCAACATTTCCAAAAGGAGCAAAATGACCAGGGTTCCTGTCAGAGGGAATCCCTGGGTTGGTGAACCCCGGAAAAGTTGCCATCGAGAACGAAAAGAAGCCTACTCAAGCTAATGCAAACAAGATCTAACCAGGTAAATGTGAACGCGGCCGAATAAATTTTAAGACGCAAGGACACAACTTTACCTTTTCATGTTTTAAGAGTCGAGAAAAGGATAAAAAGGTGACTCTAGTCGCCTTCGAATGTTTTGTGAGCCCGAAGTGACAAACTGCTCAAGTGAGCCTTTTCTTTTAAGGAGTCCGAAAAGGATCAAAAATGACTACTCTGGAGAGACTAGGCAAAGGGTTTACCAAACAAATCTGTAAAACTGCATATACACTTTGGTAGTCATATGAAAACCAAGGACTTCCCGTACAGCAGTCAATCTTCCCGAATGGTGTTCGGTGCGTTACGGCTTGTAAGGCGGCAGACACGGCTTCCTGTGGGTAAAGGATGATAACCTAGTGGGGTCTCCCCTATATACGCAACGGTACGTGGGAGCTCAAGTCCGTGCTAGACCACTATCGAGTCACAAAAGGAGGAATCACCCAACCGTAATGTGAAACAACAGTGACTAGGTTTAACGACGTCGGAGCACGTCTCTAGCCTAGACCTCTAAACAGTGAGCGTTATGTTCCAATGCGTTTTTAAGTTCATTCAGTTCATTTTATGGTTGATCTTTGATTAGGTTTCAATTTCCAGGTCCTACCGTATGTAATCTCTCGTAATTCCCTAAATGCAAGATATATGCCAAAGAATATCATTTCGTTCGATGAATACTAACTACGAGAGAGTTGAGAATTTTTCAAACAAACAAAATGACCACAAACAATCAAAAACCACTCTAATGCAGCTAATGGCAATAAATGAATTTTTTTTTTTGTTTTAAATCGCTAATCAATGAAAAGCTTCTAATTTCAATTAACTAATTCAACGCAAAAGAGATTGTTCATTTTCTTTTCAATGGCAAAGTGCACTAAACAAATTTTTGAGAAATAATAACAAACAAATGTGAAAAGAACCAGTTGACCCCAAACAACTGTGATCCGTGTCCGGGTAGTGAGAAGTAATCGAAAAAATGTGAAGACTGGTTCAATAACAATCACCTAAACAACCAATCAAAAGCAAGCAAAGAGGAAGGTTTCACCAAACCAAAAGCAAGCAGCAAACAAACCTTTGTAAGCGAGTAACCAAGCAAAGCTGATCCAAAGAAATTGGAATGACAAAACTAGGTCACAAGACACAAAAACAAGATTCGCTCAACAAGACTTCACAAGAAAGTGCTTCAATCTTCAGACAATGAAAATCAAGTCATAAACCAAGTGAAAACAGTAGGGGATAGCCAAAACCAACAGGCTCAGGAGGCAAAATTGAAGAAATTCAATTCTACAGGTATCAGCGCGGGTGATACACAGCAACAATGCGCTGATCAGAAACCACGCGTAGCAACAAAGCGCTGTCAGCGCGGAAGTACACGGCTTAACCGCGCTGGTTCGATTTTCAGAACCGTCGCGACTGTTCAGTGTATAAACGCGATGATCAAGAAGTCAAAGAAACAGCTATGCGATGGCAGCGCGACTGTTTTATTATAAACCGCGCTGAAGCTAAAAAACAGGCACAATCAAGCCAAAAACTCCCAAACCAAGGCAATCACTCTTTAAACAATCAAGGCACCTCCCAGACTGAACCAAGAAATCCAAAAACAGAGAACTAATCCCCAAACTTTGAAAAGAGAGCAAAAATCAAACTCAAGGAAAAAAATGAACACAAAAAGACAAAAGCCAGCTCCAAGCTGTTCAGTTCGTAAACCAAATCAGAGATGGACTGAAGTGGCTTTGATCTACTTTGCTAATGCAGAGCAATAGCGTTTCGAAGGCTATCTGGCCATGCTTCAGGCTCCGTCTAAAGTTTACAAATCAAACAACAAGGTCAAAAAACTCCCCAACGGAGTTGCCAAATTGTTGTGGAGGTAAATCCCCTCTGCGGACAGAGGCGAACCCTACTAGTCCAAATAGGGTCTAGCAACAATCAAACAACACTAACACGTAGGTTCCTAATTACACATAAAATACCAATGATGAAGGCCTACCTGGATTCCAACGCTAGTACTTGTGGAAGAGTTGATGCTCCCGTTCCTTTGCCCTGGCTGGTCACAATCCTCACGATCCTCGTGCGCGGACACCTGCACATGCAAAGAACGATACAAACACAAGCATAAAATCCAGTAGATGTAACTAGATATTAGTCAGAAAGGATATAACTCAAACATCATCATAAGGACATTAAGAGTGGAACCATAATGATAGTCGTCTATTATTAATAAACAAAGAAGAATACAACCATAGTTCTGACGTCAAATCCTTCTCAAGAGGGTCCAGCCAGCAAGTCTCTTAAGCATTCACCCTTGGAGGTAGATCTCCCAAGACAAAAGCTCTCTCTCACACAAGTTTACACAAGAAAGAAACACTTCACAACCTTCCTTAAGCTCCCTAGCAATCCCACACTTGTCACACCAGCTACCTATCAAGCTCACACACTAGCAGCAACACTCCAAGCACTACGAATTCCAAACTAGCTGCTCATGGCAATGGTAGAGGCTTAAATAGGAGAAGGAGTCTCCACGAATGGTGGGAGGATGAGCTTATCTCCAAGGAAGGTGGCTCAAATGACAAAACAGACATGCCAGAGAAGGGAGGGCGACATTTACAAGGCCAACAACCAGGTCTGGAGTCATCTGGAAGGCCGGCTGTTAGAACAAACTCGCCCAAATTGGATCAGCGCGGGTCCATAAGTGCACTGGAGCGCTGACATCACAGCTGAATAACAAAGAAGGTCATGTCAGCGCGATCAGATATGAACAACAGACGCGTTGTCTCATGCAATTCGACCAGCGCGGGAAACACGTGTACTTTCGCGCTGGCAGCGCATTCCGTCTGTTATGGAGCGCCCATCAGCGCGTTTATTTTGACAACAGTCGCGATGATAGCAAAAACTTTGGCAAAGTGGGTCATTTGGCAACATTAGAGAGCATGAGCATAATTAATTTGGTCTCATGACACAGCAGGAAGACTGACAGGGAGACAGTGACAAATTACTGTGTAACAGCTCCCTTTCAACTGCCTGGAGTGCTAATATTGTCCTTCCTATGGCTAGTCAGGTGGGCGTGCCACCCATGTGGGGCTTCATCTCATCCTCCACCATGGTTCGCGGAGAATCCCCATCTTCCATTGTAGTGATCAGCATCACGCACGCTACTATTTTCACTGCGCTGCCCTGGTCACTAAATTTGGCGAGATGCGGTCTCAGCCACAGCAGTAGACTAACCAATTCATGACAATAGCTTCCCAATTTGTCAATATGACTGTACGCACCTTAGCTTCCCATCCTCGGTTTTTCGTCGAGAAATGATTCCTTTATTTCATTTTCTAGCTTCTTGACCTCTATGTCTATTAAAGTGCTTTTCTCCCTGAGCCATACCCGGTCTTTTTCAAGTTTGTGAAGTCTAAAGTTTCCCCATCGAATTTCTTCCTCAAGTATTATATGTTCTGTCTCATGAAACTATGTGATTTCTTTGTTCCGGTCTACACGGACCATCGTATCTGCAGGTGTTGTTACGCACGGACTTGTCTTTGCATGCTCCACAGGGCCTACAGCCCCTGCTTCATACTTCAGCCTCGAAAGCACTTGCGTGGTTAGAGTTTTTCACATGGTCCCATAAAGCCCATACAACCATTCGTATGCGCAGGTCCCAGTTGTTGTGTCTCACATGGTGGACCCTGTTCATCATTTCGCACACCTTGTCGAAGGCTTCCTCGTGTATCATTTTTGACGCGCTAGGTTTTATCATGCTTCATCGTTCGTGCACTTATCTTGTCTGCTTCTGCTTGTTGTTCATGTTTCCTATCGTGATAGCGGTGTGCGTTCATGCGAGATTCATACCATATGCCTGTACCCATCTGGAAAGGTGGCCACGCAAGCTGTTTCGCCCCTCATAACCGGCTCTCATTCGTAGCAAAGGTTTTCCAAATCGTATAAGCATACACCTTCTGCATTCACGCCAGCTCTAAATACTTCTTTGATGTGTACCCCACCACCTTGCGGGTGTCGCGCGCAGTGCCCATTTCAGAGCATCGAACCATTGTTGTTCCGGCACTGTGCTTTCAAATTCGTTCAGGAATTCCTCCACCGTTGTCAACCCGTCATACATAGGCAGATCCCTTACCTCTTTTGTCACGTAGCGCAGTGATATAACCATCATGTTGCAATTGAGCATGGTTACCTCATGTAACCAGTTCTGTCATCATTCTGTTTCCTCATCCGTGTTGGCTTGTGTGGGCCTGACCCAAGTTCAGAGGTGATTTAGCCAACCAAATCCTTGTACTACTGGCCCTTTAGGCAACAATCCGCGAAGCGCGGACTGAGGTCTCACCCGAAGTAGTCTGGGAGGGTGCTAGAACTAGGTTTTCACACCCTGGGGATGTCTGATGAGCTTATGGAGGTCCGCGGTCTGACCCGTTGCTACGTGCACTTGCTATCCCTTCGCAACCTGCGGTGCTGCTTCCACGCAACCCTATTCGAGGCGCAACCCATATAATACCCAAGTTCCTTGTTATTTAATCTGTTATTATCTGATTACTTAACTTGTTTATGCAAGACTAATGATTATTAGAGCATATTCAGCAATCATATCAATGGACGCGAGAAATAAAATAGTATAAATGTAAAGAAGGCAAGGCACAGCAGATACATAGAAATAGGAATCAACTTCTCTTTATTGATCTTGAATCCAAATTACAGACTCGACACCGCCCTATGTACTCAGTTGTAGGGGTCCGCGCACTTAGCTATGGACTCTATTAGGCCTCTGCGCACTCATTTGTAGAGCCTCTTCCTACTACTACGACCCAATACACTTAGAATCATACTCTAAGCCTAAACCATTCATACTCATCTCTCTTATTCCTGCACTTTCTTTACAACTTAGGGCCTCATTCTATTTATACAATCCCATGGTCCGTGAACCATGGGTAGGCCGACATGACTTTACATTACATTACAATATTTTAGGGTGGACAACCCTATGACTTAACCTATACTTCGCACTCCGCACCCACAATTCGCGGAGTCTTACAAAACCTTTGACCAAAACTTGGGCTTTGAGCCCCAAAACATGTTGTGGGGGGATTCCATGCCCAACAGGCCCCCAACACAATCATCGTGACTTGTCCCAAGTCACTTTGTTGGTGCGGCGACCTTGGCACGGAGCCCCTCCAATTGGTCCCGTACTACTCGGAGGTCTGCGGCGCATTGTTCTACGGTTTGCTGGACCTGGTGCATGCATTCCTCCGATGCTTCTTTGTGAGGATCTGCTACCTGCCTTAGCGCATATAGCTCCTACATTTGAGCGAGCTTTCCCTCAATGTCGGCCATAATGGTGAAGGCCTCATCAATCCAAGGTTGCATGCGCGACTTGAGAAGTGCCTCTTTCTGTCTGGCGGCATCCACCTTCTCTTTCCGCGCCCTCACTTGCTGCATCTTTGCGAGTCATTGGGTAGGGACAACTGTCTGCGCAGTTCCCATGACATTATCATATTGTTCGTGTAGTTCATGCGCCTCTATTTCCAGGCGTTGTATGTTGGGGTCCTCCTACAAGGATGTGAGGATGTCAAAATCTTGGTCCAACATACCGGTATAGTCCTGCATTGCCCTTCCAGTGCTATTTTAATCATGCTAACGTGCTACTCTCTAAATTTTAGAGGAGTGGAAGGTTGTGCCTTCATCCGCAGCTCAATAATCTGGAGTTTCAGCTCTAACTGCACTCATTTTGTTTCCTCACGCGCACTGCGGACTCCACTTTCCAAACAGTGGATCCACATCTCTGTTGGTAGGTTTGCAGCGATGGACAATTCTAGGACTTGTCAGCATGCTTCGTCCACTCTCTTCATAATTTGTTGGTTTTGTGACGCCAGTTCGTCCCGCTGCAAGCTAATTTGTTCGATTTTGATATTTTGCTCACTCATCACCTAAATCGTGTGGCCTTCCCTGGCATGTAGCTCTACTGCTATGCCATCTTGCAACTAGTACAGTGTGTCTCATGGAAGGGCAGCCAAATTTAGGCCAAGTCCCTTGATCATACCAACGGCGGCTCTGTCATCCTAGTTCTCTGTTGTTAGTGCTCCTTCCGGTAGCACTATGGTGTTGGCCATCTTTGCGCGTAGCATCTGCTCCGCTGTTGATGTACCTATGGTGCCATAGGCGGCTACTGTTCCTTCCTCTGGGAGCTGCACTTGAAATTCCTACAGTTGTGCCCTTAGGGTTCCCAACACAATATGTTGCTCCGACATGGCTTCCTGGAGCACTTCCCTGGTGACCTCGCGAACCGTGTCACCGATGTCGTAGAGGTCACCTTCTGTTAGTGTAATCGGTTCGATGTCCAATTTGGATGCCTTGACCTTTTTTCGTGGACCTGATCTCTCTGTCGCGCGCGGTCGTTTCAGCTGGGTAGATGTTGTGCTCGGGTCTACGCCTCCTGCTGTGTCCTCTGCTCCCTATTCTGTAGACAATTTCTATCCCTCTTCCTCCTATGTCGTGGTGGCCCCTATTGCCTGTGCTGTTGCTGCTTTTTCGGTGGCCTTTTCCTGCTCTGTTGTTGCCTTTGCTGCCTCGCGTGTAGCCCTTACCTGCGTGGCCAACTATTCATTGCACCTTTTCTAGTCCAACTATGTGATACTCAACTTAGTTGCATCCTTCTGCTTTTGTGTTGTTGTTTTATCCATCTTCGCCAGATCTGGGGCGCGCCACTCGGGAGGCCATGATTCTAGCACTAAGAAGATTACATCATCAATGGCGATGAAGGGGAGCTTGGTCCATTTCTACGCCGGATCCTTACACGCCTTGATATACACATTATGCATGTCCGCCTTGAAGTCTACAGAGCTCTGCAGACTGTTGTACATTGTGGGGGATAGGCGCGGCCTCTTGTTGATCCACATCCGGATGCTCGCCTCCATGAGCACCCAAAAGATCTTTGTTTCACGGATCAACATCGCATCCTTAGTGGCCTAGAGCGATGCGTACTTTGCGGCCTCTAGTAAGTCTTGTTCAATATTAGGGAACTGACTGTCCTTAGACAGTTCCCCTGTTACCAGTAAAATAGACAAGAGCAACCACACGTAGTGGAAGGTCTTTCCTTGCTCCTGGGCTTCCTTGCAGTTAGTTAGGAACTCCTTGTAGAGGAACTCGGCCCAGTTGAATTGGGCCCCCTTGGCACATTGTTCTACCAATGCAACTACTGGCGCTAGTACCTCTTCCCCGTGGCATTTTCTCATTACCTTCCCGGCCAGGAGTTGGGTGGCTACGCGCACCCCTTTATCTTTAATGTTGCTCATTGCATAACCCCTCTTTTTCTTTTCCAGTTTGTACCTCTGCGAGCACCAAATCTCCACTTTTTCCAGCTATCTCTGCAAGGTCCTTTCCCTTACAGGGAAGCTGGGAAATCTTGTGGATAAGATCCATCGTGATGGGAATAAGCTCCTCCAACCATAAGTACCCATCGTGCACCAGGAAAAGCAACTGCCTGATGACGAAAATTGTGATAGGCACGCGGTGAAACTGTGGAATCCATAGTAGATGAAGCAGCCCGGCCTTCTCCACACCGCACAGCAATTTTCGCAGCTCTAGTATTGTAACTGACCCCTCCTTGCTCTACTTCATGAGGTTTTCAGTTTCTAAATGTGAGAACTTTTCACTGTCTACGAGGTCCCAATATTCAAACTTCATTGTGGGTACACGGCCTAGGGGCGAGCCCTCAAACACAATTCCATCAAGGAGGAGCGGGGTTTGGAGTGCGCTCTTAGCGGCATCCAAATCCTTGGGTATCTTAGCTTTTCCTTTCCATGGAGGGACGTACTCGGGCAATTTCGCTGCAACACGCATCAGCTGGATGTCTTCGGTTGCCTCTATCTCATCGATGAGAGCCTACATGTCCTCCTCCTCATCATCTGTCTCAATGGTGATATCCTTGCCCTTTTCTTCCATGGAGTGTTTACCGAACCGCGGATTCCGTGGGGACATGCGGACTGGTCCCACTACCTGCTTATCCTTCTTGGGTCTTGGCATCCGAGGTGATTTTGGAATTTTTGGCGCATCCCCAACATCTCTGGGGACATCCTGCACCGTGGGGTTCTGCGCGGCTTCATCGGCGGTACTTTCTACAAAACCCACACCTCTCCTGGTAGTCATCATCCTATTTGAACTGTCTGTGGTTGTTCACAAACTTCGGGGCTCAAATATCACTTGGCGCTCAACACTCTGTGCTCTACGTAATTGCTCAAATCTCAAATGAACAAGTGTTGTCTCGTGGCTAGCCCTTGGAGTTTTATAGCGCCTTTTGAATTTGAATTCAACCGTTCCCCCCAATTCTGAGTCATTAATGCTTTCTTAGTAGTAGATTGTCCCAAATCTTGCCCTTAATTCATGTCTTAAATGCCCGCCGCCCGCTCCCTTTTGCCTTAACTCGGACATCCCATCATGAACAGTGACACCAACGGTCAGTTCCCAGCCTACTCACGCGGCAACGTGGGACATGTTGATTCTGCACGTACCCCCCTTATCGCGCAATTCCCAAATAGACTCTTTTAGAGTCCCGCGCTCTCTTTCAACTGCCTGGAGTGCTGAGACTGTGCCCCCTATGGCTAGTCAGGTGGTCGTGCCACCTGTACGAGACTTCAACTCGTCTTTCAGTGTAGTCAGCCTGAACTCCTCAATTGCCTTTGTGACAGTCAACACTGCGTGTTCTACTATATGTAGTGCACTCCCCTGGTTACTGTGTTTGGTGAGGTACGATCGTAGCCATGGCAGCAGAGTCATAAATTCTCGGCGACACTCATCTAATGTAGTGGTATGATCATCCGTATCTGGCCTTGTCATCCTTGGTTTATCGACGAGACATGCATGTGTGATCTTGTTTTCCAACCTCTTGATCTCAGTATCCATCCAAATGCTTTTTTTCCTCAATCGTACCCGGTCCTTTTCGAGTTCACGAAATATAAGGTTCCCTCACCGGATGGCTTCCTGAATCCTTAGATGTTCGTCCTCGCGTAGATGTGTGATTTCTTCCTCCTTGCCATCGCACACTACCGCCACTACGGGAGCCAGTACATGCGGATTCCTTTTTGGATCTTCTTCCGTAAGTATGGTTAGCACTCCGTTCTGCACCTTTGGGATTGTCTCCACGTTCAGGGTTTTGCACATGGTCCAGTAGGCCCATCGAACCACTAGCACGTGCAAGTCCCAATCAGTCTGTTTCGCCTAGTCAACCTTGTTCAATACTCTGCACACCCTATCAAATGCTTCAACATGGATACTTGGTAGCACGCGTCGCCTTTCCTGCTGCTGCGATTTGTTCTGATTCTCTATTCTAGGGCTGGTGTGTGCTTGTGCGGACTGTACAGCATATGTCTATACCCATCGAGAAAGGTGGGAGCACAAGTTCTTCCACCCCTACTAATGGGCTTTCGTTCAGAGCTGGGGTTTTCCAAAACATACGCGCATCATCATTCTACATCCACCCTAATCCTCAAAATTTCCTTGATGCATACCCCACCATCATTGTTACTGGGAAATCTAGTGTCTATTCAGAACTGCTAGTCCCACTAAGAAGGGTAGCTATCTTAGAAACAAACATATTAAAGTTACTTGCTTTTCCTTTACGAGAGAGAGATGGGAAAGAAGCAGAGAGTACCAACCTCAGTCTTCCACTTGGCTCCTTGCTTGTTTCCTTTCCCCTTTGACAGAATCTTGCCACTTCTTCCTTACTTGTCCAGCTTCAAAGAGCACCTGTAGATTCACAACAGCATAATACCATCAAAGCATAGAGATCTTTCACTGTAAACAATATAGGATCAGATATATATTGACCATATAAATGCATATAACAACACAATATTCAGAGATACACAAGAATATGGAGGAAAACTCAAATAGCTTTATTAGTAAAAGTAGTAGAAGAGAGGATTACAACCACTTTTTCTAACCCAGCGCCATCCTCCCAGCTTGAAAGCCCTCTTCACCTCACACAAAGCAAGATCACCCAACAATGTCTTCAAGGAGAAACCAGTAGCACCTCTTTGCAAATTACCAAATTCCAACCTTTGGATCTCTTGGATGAGGGATCCATTTATAGATATTTGCAAGGGGGTGAGTCAGCTTCTGGGATTTTGATTAGTGTCATCTCTTTGATAGTTCTTAGTTCCACATGGAGATTTTAGATCTCTTACTCATCCCTGGGCGAACTTAGAGAGGCAAGTGTCAAATGAGCAGTTTCTAGAAGATTCTTTGGGTTTCCACCTAGCAAACTGCTTGTGCCATTTGTCTGCTCTCGCTCATTGCACCCTATAGAAGGGCTTTCCAGTATGCATCACACTTTTTTCATGTGGCAGGTGAGATGCATCACACCTTTAGCACTGGGCAGTCTGTATGGTCCTGCTTTGACCAATTCTGAGTAGTTTTTCATGGAAAACTTCTGGGAGATGATGTAATCAGCTGACCTTGCTCCTTTAGGGTATGAAATAACACTTTTAGGGACTTAGAATCCCTTGGTTTATGGACATATTTGATTGGGGTTTCAGTGCCCAAATATGTCTATAATAGTTGTCCCCTAAAGCATGAGGTCGTAAATCTTTTGATGTTGGGTAAAATGCTTTATAATGAGGATCCGAGGTTTTTCACACTGGAAGGTAACCTATAATAAGATACACTACAATACATTATCTTCATAATATTTTCATGATCTAGCTGAGGCGGGCATTCCCATTCACATCTTGATAAATTCATTTTCATGTACATAGGACAGACAACCGTCTGTGTGCAGACTGATGATTCTGGTAGAGCCATCATCCCTTAGTTTGGATGATTATCTGTGCAGCAATGATGTACATTTGATGTCTTTATTTTCATGATTATATCGCAACCCGGATGGATGAAACTAGATCCAGGGTCTTCAAAACTCGTTCAATCTTCACCCGAAGTACAAGTCGATCCATGTGAAAAGATGTTCTGATGTCGAACATGGAAAGACATCGCCTAATTACCAGTCAATGATGTAAACTGTTAACAGCTGCGATAGGAATCACCTATGATGATGATGACCCTCAAGGTATTGTAGTACAATTCACGTGGTGTGAATACATGAGTTGATGTCTAACACCACGCAAAATATTTCTGTCGAAGGCCATTAGTGTAAACCTGTCGCCGGAAGTGAGAAACTTGCCATTGAGGCATGCAAGCTTCAAAGTACTGGAAGGGTTGTCCCTAAGTCGGCTTCTTGGATAATGAGCTGATGTCGACAAGAAGTGACCCGTCGTAGGAGGGCATTAATGGATCCCACATCTACAACATGGAACGGAGCAAATGATTTTGTGTAGGTGAAAACAATCTGATGATACAAGGTTCAGGGTGGCAGTCATGAAAGAATGAAGTGTGAAGGTATTGTAGCGGATGAGGCACAAGCTAGGTAGGTGAATTCTCTGAGTGACTTCTCTTGAACATATCGGCGACACTGAAATGGATTGGTAGCGTTAACCCCAAAAGTGGATGGTATGGTGGACCAATGGTGATATGACCGGTGAACGGAATAACCCAACCCGACTCAATCATGGTGATGGAGTGAAAGTGTCATGTTTAAGAGTGACCTGCTACCAATAAAGTTTCTTTAAGTTTTCTTCCCAATTTTCCCCAGTCATTTCTGACCAATACCTCTTTATTTTTGTAAAGCTTGAGGAGGATAACATATGCTTGTTCTATAATTTTCCCTTCGGGAAAACCCGTCACTATGTTTTATCGAGCCTAGCGACAGTGAAACTCGCTCTTGTCTGAATGGACAACAAGGATAATTTGGTCCTTTTCAATTTTAGAGAGTCTGAAAAGAGAGAGAAAGAAGACTCCAATATTCTGTTTTCATAATATAATCCCTTAAGTCCGAAAAAGTATAAAACAATGCGAAAGGGATGACTTTTCGATAGTTTTAATGAGCCGAACAAGACAAACGCTCGATCTTTTTGTGTAATAATCCCTCAGGTCCAAAAAGATTAAAATCTAGAGGAGGGATAGCACTTCCAATCACTTTAACGAGCTAGAGAGGCCAATCGCTCAACAATCTTTTCATATTTTACGAGTCAGATGAAAAGAGCTTAAAGGAGACTCGTTTTTTGAGGAACGAGTTATGTTTTCAGATAGCAGTTGGTCCTAGGTAAGGTTTGGAACTTTCCAATGATGGTAATGTAAAAAGGTGGCTAATAGGATCACTCATCGCAGATGTTCCTCAAAAGTGGTGAACAATCAAATGGAGGTGAATGATCAGCAAAAACAGAGTGGAGGTGATGGTAAGAACACGACAAAGGCTCAAAAGCTGATGATAATGCATTCACAATGGTTATTTACCAGAGATGGGTTCATTCTTTAATGAGATTAAACTCTGGTGGAACATATGCTCATTGCTAGGTTTAATTTTTAACGAGCTTGAACTTCGCGTAAAACTGCTCATGATAATGGTCATTGATATTTGATTCACTGTTGACACTATGTTCTTTTGACGGTCGTATTACCTGTTCAATTGCTCCATCAAACTGATTAGAAATGAGGACATACGCTTGAAAAATGAGTTAAAAATCTAATACCCTACTTAAATTATGTGAAAAGTAACTTAAAAATAGATTTTTACCCCTCATTTTACCATTTCATTCGGAGTTGTGACTGTTGGAGCTCTGGAGGTGTTTTCCCCTTTGATTTTCACCAGCTGATTTTGGGAGATTCTGTGGACAATTTTCAGTGCCGTCTGGACCAGGTAGGAGCTAAACCTAAGCTCTTCAATTGCATTCTTTCCTTTTTGAATTCTGAGCATGTTTTCCTGCTTTTCTGGGCCCCTGGGGTTTGAACATTTCGTTCTGCCCCCATCGCACTTAGTGTATATCGAAAGGTGCGATGCATCTTAAGCTATCCACTAGCCAGAATGTATGCATCGCACTGTGTACCAAGCCAGGGTGCGATGGGCGCAAGGAGGAAAACATTTGCACTAATTTTTCATGGAAATTTTGCCTGTTTTTTGCCAAATCAGGACCCTGATTCTTCTCTTGTTTGTTTTTTAGAGATTCATCGGAGCAAAATGGTCGTTACATGGCATGAATGTGAGCATGAAGAAGAGGACATGGTTGCCCTACACGATCTAGGTACGGTAACTGCATTGTGGAACTGTGGCTTGCTCAAGTTCTTCCGCATTTCTAGCATGAGGCAACAAATCAATTTGTTGCAATATTTCCTCGATGCATGGGATCCTACCAACCAAGTGTTCCAGATAAGAGGAAAATCCATCCCCATGACTGTTGAGGACATCTACTTTTTGACCGGTTTATCGAGGCGTGGTGCCCCTCTCTCACTTTCAGGTTCTGCCCGTGGGGGTGAATCCGTGAGGGATTATATTCACCGATACTGTAGGGAAGGATCTCAACCGAACAGGGATGGTAAGATCAGCATCCGAGATGTCAACGACCGTCCTTTGAGGACTATTTTATTCATCTTTGCTAGATTGGCTAGCAGCATGGGCCTTCACTTGGCCAACAGGTCCTATATGCAGTATGCCTTGGAATGCCTCAAACCCAAGGTGTTCAACTGGTGTGATGCAGTACTTCCAGTTATCAAAGAACATCTCACCAAGGTAAAAATGGAATATCCAAGAACTGATGTAGCCACAGTACATTTCACTTGGCCTACCACCACCGGCTGAGCCACGGATGCAGAGATGGGTCGACCTTATGGCTAGACATGCTGGTCAACCGCAGGTTTCTTTCTCTAATGCCTTCTTTGAGTGGTTCAACCGTCAGCAGATGGTTTATGCCGAGTATCCATATGCTGGGATGGATTTCCGGGGTGACCCGGATTTGGTGCTGCCAGTTGGCGAGCAATGGGGTGTCATAGGTAAAAATTTCTGACCATATCTTTTTTATTGTTTTCATAATGTTCTTGTGCTTTTTAAATGTTTATCAAGACTAATCAAAACTCATGTGATTATGCAGATATTGGGCCAATGCGACCAACAGCGCGTCTGAGAAGAGCAGGTGCCATTCCAGCAGGAGAGGCTATAGGGACGGCCATTCTTCGCGACCTGGATGTATCCAAGACCCTTGCAGTGTTGCAGGAGCAGATCGAGGGTCTCACCCTTGGCATTCCGGATGTGAGGACCGATGAGCTTCCTCTAAGATTATAGCGCCATACCACTGGCGTGCCGAGCCGATGGACCAGGCTCTTACGTATGATTGCACAGGCGGTGACTAGTTATCACGAGCACCATTAGATTAGGGTGCCCCTTTGCATTTTGAATTTTTGGGTCATGTGACCAATTCTGTCCTAGAAACAGAACACTATGTACAAACCATAAACATTTATATATATATTTTTTATTTTCGGAGCTTTATTTTGGTTAAGTTATATTATCCTGATGCAGTTTATTGATAAAGTGCTTTTTCTTTTACAAATGTTGCAAATGTCTATCTAACACATAATTTGCTAATGAATCGGTTAATGTGTTTAAGTTTCTGGAAATATGTTGATATTGAATAGAATTGAACTGTCTTTCCAAAATCTTGACCCTTAGGAACATGCGATATATAGTTGGATTCTGAATGGAATAGATGCCTGTAAGCTGTAGAATGACGAGCTGTGAGTCTAGCCTGACGACAAGTTGGTGTATGCCATGCGCAATGGCATCAGAGAGGAGTTCTATCAACGTGCTATATTCAATGATATTGTTCGTTGATTGACCAATACACACCCCTCTGAAACTCACTAACTCGCCGCTTGGATCAAAGATGGCCCAAGTTGCAGAAGATAGGTTCCATGTAATACGACTCGCCCCATCGGCATATCCAACAAATGATTCCAATGGGTTCGACATCTACAACAAAATGCAAAAGTGGATAACCTAACCAAAACGATCACTCTTAATGAAAAAAAAAATGTAACAAAAGCATATGAAGAGGTTACCACGCCGAGTCAAGCATAGTAACGCTTAAGGTACAACCCGTTCCGGGGTTGCGACAGTGGAATCCCGTCATAATCTACTAGCTCGTAGGCTCCTTTTGCTAATACACGCTTAACAATATAGGGACCCATCCATAAAGACTAGAACTTACCCGCTCCCAATTTATCGGATTCCTAGTCATAGAGCAAGACCAGGTCACCTTCTGAGAAAACGCGGGGTTTGACATTCTTGTCAAATTGTGCTTTGACCCGTTTCTTATGCACTTCGTTAGCGAAGGTGGCGTCACGACGAGTTTCATCCAGTTGGATTAATTCTAAGAAATGAGCTTCTTCCTTTGAAGTTCCAGGGAGGAGGTCAATTGCGAGCTTGAGAGACGAAATCTCACACTGAACTGGTAAGATCGCTTCCAAGCCATACACCAGTTGAAAGGATGTAAACCTGGTCGCATTTCTTACCGATGTCCGGTATGCCCACAAGGCTGAGTACAGGATTAGGTGCCAACTCTTTTTATGGACTCCAATCATCCTTTGCAGCATGTGTTTCAGGACTTCGTTGATTGCTTCAACTTGCCCGTTCGCTTGCGGATAGTATGGAGTAGAGCTGTCGTGGGATAGTCCTAATTTGGCGGCCAATTCAACCATCATGTGATTGTGGAAATGCAATCCATGATCTGTGACTATAGCTTGCGAAACGCCGAACCTGGCGACTACATGATTGAAAAAGAAAAGAGCTACCGTTTCGCCGCTGTTTTTTAATGTAGGCAGCACCTCAGCCCATTTCGTAAAATAGTCAACTACAACTATGATATACCCATGCCCCCTGACCAAGGTGGGGTTACATTGCATGAAATCTATGCCCCATTTGGCGAATGGCCCAACAGCAACTACTGGCTGCAGAGGTGTAGGTGGTATTCTGGTTTTGCAGTCGAAGATTTGACAGGCATGGCAACTTCTGACTGCGGTTATGCAATCTTTGAACATTGTTGGCCAGAAGTATCCTGCTCGTAAAATCTTTTGTGTCGTCACATAACCAGATTGGTGCCCCCCACATGTGCCTGAATGACAATCATTTAGGACTTTTTCGGCCTCCTCATGGGTGAGGCGCCTTCGCAGAATTGTATTGACACCACGACAGTAAAGCGTATCACCTACGATCATATAGTCTTTTGCTTGGTATCGAGTATGTCGTTGTTCTGAGCGACAGGTATTAGACCTATATGTTTTGGTTTGGAGATAAATGATTATATCTCCATACCACGGATCGCTTGAAGTTATCAGAAACAAAGATTCATCCACGATTGTTGCTTTGGATGTTGAATCGTTGGACGACGATGGGAAATCACATAATAACTCTGCAAAAACTAGAACTTTCTTTGATTTGGATTTTACGAATTCTTGATCAAACTCTTGCGAAATTGCTATCCATTTTGAATATTTTCCCCCAAGCAACTATCGCGTCAAGATGTAAGTCATGGGGTTGCAATCTGACAAAACGGTAGATTTTCGAAAGGGGATATAGTGTCGGAATCTCTATATTGCTTGAACAACTGTGAGAGCTAGATTTTCAACATATGAGTACTTGCTTTCTGTTTCATTTAAGTTTCTACTTAAATAATAAACAGGATGTTCGATTCCATTTTCTTCTTGGACTAAAACCGTTGCGATGGTTGTATCCGCTGTAGCCAGATACAGGTTAAAGTCTTTTTGATAATCAGGAGCATACATTAATGATGCTTTTATTAGGGATTCCTTTAGAGCATCAAAGGAAGCTTGCACAACCTGATCCCAGTTGAAGGGTACTTCTTTTTTTAAGAGACGCGTATAACCTTTAGCAAGTTCGGCATAATTTGGAATGAACCTCCTCAGAAAGTTTGCTTTCCCTTGGAGTTTCTGAATCTGAAGCAAATTTGAAGGTGGAGGAAAATTGATGATTGCCTGAACCTTACATGGGTCGAGACGAATTCCATCTTTAGAAACTACAAAGCCAAGTAAACGACCAGAACCGACGCAAAACACACACTTGTGCGGATTGAGTCTTATTTTGTAGTGTCGGCAACGTAGAAATATTGCTCTCAAATGTTGTGGATGATCGGTCCGCTTTCGCGAGTGAGCCGGAAGATCGTCGAGGTATGGTTGAACGATGTTCTTGATGTCATGGAAGGCATAATTCATTGCCCTCTGAAAAGTTTCCCCTGCATTCTTTAAACCGAAAGGTAGCTTACTGTATGTGAATGTGCCCCACGAACAGATAAATGCAGTCTTTGATTGGTCCTATGGGCGGATATTTATTTGATTGTACCTGGAAAATCCATCCATAAACGAAAAGATTTCGCATCCAGCGCATTCATCAATTATCTGGTCAATGAAGGGTGTAGGGTAGTTGTCCTTTGGACAAGCTTGGTTTACATCCCTGTAATCGATGCACACTCTAATTGTTCCTTGATTTTTCATCACAGGAACAATGTTCGATACCCAATCAGTTAAAGGAATCGAGTAAATAAAACCAGCACAGAGAATTTTTTCAACTTCTACCTTGATGGCAACGGCTTTCTTTGGGTGCACCTACCGAAGTCGTTGTCTTACTGGTTTGACATCTGGATACATCTTAATTTCGTGTTCAACTATGCTCGAGTCGATGCCTGGCATTTCTTCATATGACCATGCAAAGACATCTCTAAACTCATGAAAGAGAGCGTAATATATTTCAAGTTCTGAAGAAGAACAAGATTTTCCAACATGAATATTTTCTACAACATCTGGTTTAGTCGAGATATTTATGGCGATAGTTTCTTCAATATTGGACAGATTTCGCTCGGAATCCACCGTGTTTACAGTATTTGATAGAAAATCAAAAACTGATGGATGATTAAGGTCGCTGGAGTAATCTTCGTTGTAATCCGGAAGATGGGAACGATGGTGGTAATCTTCCCATGGTGCCCCTTGTATGTTCATTGACTGAAAAATTCCTTCATCTGTAGAATGTACATGCGACCAAGGATCTGAAGAGGTACCATACTCCTTAGACCTATCTACCCAAACACTTGATGAGCGTTCATTGGGGCTTGCCTCCCATGCTGGGAACATTGATTGCTACAATATTTCTATTGGGCTTGGAGGCAACACTTGGTGATGATCCATGCTAATATCGTTTTCAGACATCTTCTGAATGGAAGATACCATATTGCAGGTTCCCACCATTGCCACTTTCGCCATGTTGTTTGGAGGCAGTAGGGCAAAAGTACCCATCAATGTAGGGTCTTTTAGTAGGCCTACTCTGATATTTTGAAGCAAGTGAGAGATTCCGTGGATCATCGGAATGCTTCCCGTAACTTGCGAACTGTTGGGGAGGAATGTCTATTGGTCGACAATTATAATTCCCCCTTGGTAGGGAAACGCAATCTTTCTGAAGTATGTCGACACAACAGCAACCATAGCATAAATCCAGGGCCTTCCTAGTAGGATGTTGTAATCGAGGTTTCCATAACTTCCACATCAATTTCTATTATTTTGCCCCCCATTTCGGCTTGCAAGTTACTTAAAATCTCGTATGGATTGAATGTTCATATATCAAATGCTTTTAACGTCATCGACGATCGCGACAAGGGTGGTGAGCCTAAAGTTTTCTAGCAGCTCATTGACATAATGCATGTAGATGCCCCCTCATCAATAATTGTTCGATGGACAGTTTTGTTGAGGGCTTTCACTTGAATGAGGAAAGCGAGCTGAGCTGGTAACTGCGGGTCATATCCTTTATGATAAAAGGCCACAAGATTGGAATCTGCTAGCTCAATCCCACCTATTGCTGATAATAAAGCTTGCTTTTGGGAGGGGCAATTTTGCAGTACCTCAAGTGTCGACATAGCGGACGGCGATTGGGCCAAGTCCTCTACTATATTATAATTTTGTGTCGCTCTAGCACGAGGATTAAATGTCAATTTGTGCACAAATCCCTTTGGTGGCTTTATCATTAGCTCAGGAATGATGGTTGGCACAACTTCGGTCGAAGTTGTTATCGAACTACTAGGTTGATCAGTAGCCTTGTTGTTCAACAATTGTGGATTCCCATAACCTTTATTCCTTGTCGATATCAAAGCATCATTTTTTTGTTTTGAAATGGACAACATAAGGACTTGGGATGGGGAAGCATTGTCACTAGCAACCGGATTGGTTCCTGGGTTTGGAAACAGATCAGTCAATACTGCTGAGGTTTTTGAATTCTTAAAGAATTTCTTAACTTTGGCTTTATATGGACAATCTCTCGTCCAATGATCCTCATCGCATATGAGGCATGGCTGAGTAGGTTTCTTTTCCCCAGAAGGGTTTGCAGAAGATTTTTCAGGAGACGTATCATCCTATTTCTTCTTTTTTCTTTTCCCTTTCTTCTTGCCCCCTGGTTTCTTCCGTTCTTTGCCTTTGTCCGTCAACACGGCATTAACCTCCGAGGCTAGAATTTCTTCATTTTCATTTTGATCAGAAATCTTACGGGCTTTCTTAGATGTAGCCTTTGTTGATTTCATGCTCGTCGCACCTATCACGCCGTTGCTGGTGTGAGAGTCTTTGTTTGATCTAGGAGGAGGAGGAATGGAAAACTCCGGTCTGGGAGCATCGGGGATTTTGTTGTAGAGCGTTCCAGACTGAGTATAGATCAAGTCTAGATATTGCACACGAGCAATAACTTGCTCTTCAATGACGACCCCTCCCTTTGCCACATCTTCTGTAATAGAAGGTAACAATGACTTAATAAACCATTCAGCTAGCAACTGATCAGGAACATATGTTTTCACCATTCTACGACGATGTCGCCATTCATGAATATGATTGAATATGTGAGTGGCCGTCGTTTGCTTGAAATTGGTAAGAAGCTCTGTTCCTGTTTCATACCTTATTGGTAATTGAAAATGGGTTAAAAAGGTTGTGGCAAGGGTGTTGAAGTTATTGAATGAAGCTCTAGGCAACTCGATATACCATTTTGCTGCCAGACCAGTTAACGTTCACTGAAAAAGGCGAAGCCGAATTGAATCATCATTGAGAGTGTTGGACGAACACCACAGATGAAAGGTCATCACATGATTCAACGGGTCTTCACCTGGATTTCCATTAAATTTAGGAATATCTTACGGAAGTTTATGAGGAATCGCCGACCACCAAGGGGCATAAGCGATTGGATCGTTCGTTAGCCGATTTAGATCTGGTAACTCTAGAGTCACCACGAAGGGCAACTGTTGATTCAGGTTCGACGAAGCGTACCTAGGATAAGATGGGATCGCCTGAGCAGTGGGTCTTTGCATACCAGCATAATGCATTCAATGCTGATAACTTTGATAAGGTGGTTGGGCCTAACCAATTTGAGACCATTATTTATAACCGTTTTGAATATACGGCTGCCCATTACCTGCAAAGTTTTGCTGCTCAGGTCCTTGGTAAGCTTGTCGGGAATTGCGGTTGTTGATATTGCACCAGCCATGGTTGTGAAACCATTTGCTGTTGCCCAATATTAGACATTTGACCAAGATGAGGGGTAATAGTACTCGTTTGATCCTGAGTCGCTCTAGTTAAGGAGCCACTAACTGGAAATTGCAGTTGTGTCACGGAGACAAGAGGCTGTTGTACAACAACCTGAGAAACTTGAGGTTGGCATATAACAGGCAATGCTTGTACTTGCGACACTGTCATAATAGCTGGTGTAGTGGGGATGTTCGACGCAAGGAGACTCGGTTGCATTGAGTATACAACTCTTGGTTGTTGAGGCAGTATTGGCATCCAACCGTTGGATGTGATTCCTATTTGACTCGAATTCGGTTGTGAACTCTCATATGGCAGCAATCCAATGCTCAAGGGAATGATTGGCCTTTTGAGACTAGACTGCCCAAATTGATGTTGTGAAGGATAAATTTGTTGAGATTCAACATAAGAGATTCCAGATGAACAGACGGGAACAGACCATACTATCGAAATAGTCCCTGGGTGGACTCCTTCTAGCAGTTGAGAGCTAGTTGGGACAGATGGTATACCAGTGAACATTGTCGGAGTGGTGGCAGGAGGTTCTGCTACCGCTGTATCGGATGAGACAGTCCTAGATGTCGATGGTTGTCCAGACATATCGAGTCTATCCAAAAGACTTCCCAGTGCTTCTACAGGAACTTGCGATGAAGGGGTATTAACTTCTGAAGTAGAAGGATATAGGTGGATCTCAGTCCCAAAATGCGATGGAGTACTGGATGGAAGATCCTCCGTAATCTCTTCTATAGCAATCAATCCAGGTGGAAGAGGCAGACCGTCAGGTCCGTAAAATATTTCTGGTGCTGAAGAAGGTATAGATTCTACAGCGACAGATGTTGGAGGGGTAACACCTTCTGAATCAACCCTGGATGGAGCTGGTTTAGGAATAGAAGTGTTTACTGTTACACTAGGATCAGTTCTAATGTCCTCTTGTAAATACGAAACTTCTTCTGTAGAGGAAGGGCTACCAGAAATGGTTGGAGTAACTAGACTCTCAGAGGATGTTGAAACACAAGTTTCAAACAAACCAGGAGACTTTGACCCAGTTAAACGAGTTCGCTTGACCCGGAATGGTTTGGTTTCCGGAGCCAAAGACGGTTGACTCGTTAGTCTCTGCGAACGACGAGGTTTTGATTGACTTTCTTTCACGATTGCGGATTTATTTGATCAACTCAACATAAGAGGGGAAAATGTTATTCCGTATTAAATGAATTTTAGATGCTTTGACACAACTTGCTTTTTCAATTTTTAAGAGTCGAGAAAAAGTTAAAGATGACTCTAGTCACCTTCGATTTTAAATGAGCCTGAAGTGACAAGTGCTCAGATGGACCTTTTCCTTTAAGGAGTCGGCAAAGGAATGAAAGAGACTACTCTGGAAATCTAGACAGAGGGATTACCAAACCAATCGCAAAATTGTAGAATAATTTTTACGGTACGGCAGTCAATCTTCCCGAATGTTGTGTTCAGTGCATTGCGATCGATAGGGCGGCAGACACGGCTTCCTAAGGATAAAGGATATAGCCTATTGTGGTCTCCCAATATATACCCAACGGTACATGGGAGCACAAGTCCGTACTGGCACTTATCATCTCAAAGAGGAGGAATCACCCAACCTACGATGAAAGCAACAATTACCAGGCTTTACGACGCCGGAATACGTCTCTAGCCTAGACTTCTAGATGTTGTGCATTAGGTTCCAAAGCGTTTTTATGTTCATTAAATTTATTTTACAGTTGATCTTTCTTAAGAAGTTTGCCTTTCAGGTTCACTGCGTGATGTAGACATACAATTCCTAAAATTCAATCTAAGATGATAAACAGTGGTTTAATCTTCTTTTTGTAACGAAAATCCTAGCTACTAAGGAAAGAGAAATGAAATCCTTTCAACATATAGCAGAGAGCACACACTAGATGCACTATCCTAAATCAAAATCAACAAGCAGTCTAAATGCAAATGCACATGCATGTATTTGTTTTCCGCTTTCTTAATGTGTGAATGACAAAAAGAATGCTAAATACAAATCCGAAATATTTCTTTTTTCAAAGCGATAGTACTAACAATTTTCTTTTCAAAAAATGGCAGGAAGGCAAGATGACACTTTGCAATTTTGAATTGAAAACTGCTTTCGACACTTGAAATACTTATAAATTCAGATCAAATACAAGAGTAACAGTTTACTTGACTATCAAAAAGAGAAGTATTCTTTTCTTTGACTGAAACGACACTTGCGACACTTCCAAATCAAAGGACGATAGTTCGATTAAGTTACTATTTTGTAAAAGAGAACTGTAAATGGCACATAATACATAAAAACATTCACAATTCTTTGTACAATAGAGGTTGGATGATGCAAAGAAGGGGGTTTCAACAATGGTCTACTAATCATAGGCAGCAAAACTCCTGAATAAAACTGAAGACAGTGAAGAACAAACCAAAATCTGGAGGCATATTTAGTCTTGTCTGATCATCGCACCTGTAACACAGGGAAACAGGGATGCATCCGACCTACTGCACACGGGAGGTGCGATGCATCCAGATTGCCAAGAAGACAGGGTGTGATGGTCCAGGGACGAGACTTCAACTTGGTTCTTGGTCACAGTTTGCAGTTTAGTCCAGGGATTTAGGCTGAGCAAATGATAGTCAGTAACTACAAAGTATAGGGCTGATCTAATGAGGTTACTCAAGCTACCTCTAGGGCACTTAGGATGTTTGCAAGTCAATTGTTCAGTTCATAAACAAACCGAGAGATTGACTGAAGCAGTGTTGATCTACTTTGCACTTTCATAGAAAATGCAGTTCGAAGGCTAGCTGGCTTAACTTCAGGCTCCAAGCAAAAAGAGACAAGCAATCAAACTAATCGCTCCCCAGCAGAGTCGCCATTTTGTTACTGGGAAATCTAGTGTCTATTCAGAACTGCTAGTCCCACTAAGACGGGTATCTATCTTAGAAACAAACAGATTAAAGTTACTTGCTTTTCCTTTACGAGAGAGAGATGGGAAAGAAGCAAAGAGTACCAACCTCAGTCTTCCGCTTGGCTCCTTGCTTGTTTCCTTTCCCCTTTGATAGAATCTCACCACTGCTTCCTTACTTGTCCAGCTTCAAAGAGCACTTGTAGATTCACAGCAGAATAATACCATCAAAGCATAGAGATCTTTCACTGTAAACAATATAGGATCAGATATATATTGACCATATAAATGTATATAACAACACAATATTCAGAGATACACAAGAATATGGAGGAAAACTCACATAGCTTTATTAGTAAAAGTAGTAGAAGAGAGGATTATAACCACTTGGTCTGACCTAGTGCCATCCTCCCAGCTTGAAAGCCCTCTTCACCTCACACAAAGCAAGATCACCCAACAATGTCTTCAAGGAGAAACCAGTAGCACCTCTTTGAAAATTACCAAATTCCAGCCTTTGGATCTCTTGGATGAGGGATCCATTTATAGATATTTGCAGGGGGGTGAGTCAGCTTCTGGGATTTTGATTAGTGTCATCTCTCTGATATTTCTTAGTTCCACATGGAGATTTTAGATCTCTTACTCATCCCTGGGCGAACTTAGAGAGGCAAGTGTCAAATGAGCAGTTTCTAAAAGATTCTCTAGGTTTCTACCTAGCAAACTGCTTGTGCCATTTGTCTACTCTCGCTCATTGCACCCTATAGAAGGGCTTTCCAGTATGCATCGCACTTTTTTCATGTGGCAGGTGAGATGCATCGCACCTTTAGCACTGGGCAGTCTATATGGTCCTACTTTAACCAGTTCTGAGTAGTTTTTCATGGAAAACTTTTGGGAGATGATGTAATTAGCTGACCTTGCTCCTTTAGGGTATGAAACAACACTTTTAGGGACTTAGAAGCCCTTGTTTTATGGACATATGTGATTGGGGTTGCAGTGCCCAAATATGTCTATAAAAATCGTGTGGGTGTGGCACGAAGTGCCCACCTTAGTGCATCAAATTGTTGTTGTTCTAGAACTGTGCTTTCAAATTTGCTCAGGAATTCATCCACCACTGACAATCCATCATATGTCGGCAGCTCCCTTGCCTCTGTTGTCACGCAACACAGTGATCTAACCATCATGTTGCAATTAAGCGTTGTTACTTCGTGCAGCTGATTCTGCCACCGCTCTATCTCTTCATCTGAATCCGAAGTACAGGAGCTTTCGTACTCTCATGAAATCCTTCTATCTACAGTTGAATTCACCCAATATTCTTCTCGCTCAATTATCTTATAAATATAATCGAGATCATCATCACTATCATCGTCGCGCACCATTCAATGTATCACGCTCCTTCAGCTAGATCTAGTGGTACTACCACACGTAGTGACTTTTTCTCAAAGATCATTTTGCGCTTCTTTAGATTTATGACTCTATTCATATCAGTGGCCCAATCTATTCCTTGTAGCGTGGGATAGGAATTGTTGTCATCGACAATCTCTATCACTTCAAAATCCGCCTACGCGCTCGCACCTTCAATATCAATTGTTACCCCTTGCAATCTTCCCATGGGCAAAATCTTTTATTGGTTTGCCATTCGTAACTGAATAGGGGACCATTGTAACGCGGGTTTGCCCATGCGTTCCCATGTTTTCTTTGGTAGTACATTTGCATCCGAACCCAGATATAGGATTACCTAATCCAATTCGTACTCACTTATTTGCACAGTCTACCTCATTTCCATTCATGTGCACAATGCATGCTTCCCAAGTTTCCAGACCACGCGTAGTTCTCCTGGCCCCGCGCACCTAGTGATAAGTTCCTGTAGTCCTTTGAATGCCTAGAGACGAGTCGCTAGTGCTACACTGACAACTAGAGACCGTCGCAAGTGTTAAACTGACAACTAGAGACCGTCGCAAGTGTTACACTGACAACTAGAGACGAGTCGCTAGTGTTACACTAACAACTAGAGACTGTCAAAAAAGTACACCTATTTTCCACGACAGTCCGATTTCAAGAGTCGTCAGAGGAATTAAACTAGTAACCCGAGATCGTCGTGGGTACAAAGATATAACATCCGTGATGTCGTCGCGACTGTTAGGCTATCTTCAACGACGATCTTAAAAACAAAGACAGATGAACAAGAAACTCCCAAACAAAAACCAGTCAATCCTACAGACAATAGAGGGATTTCCCAGATCAACCCAGGTAACCCAAAAGACTGATAGTTAATCCCCAAAATCCAAAAGACACCAAATCAAAACCAAAACAAGATCAAACAAGAGAAGCAACATACAAAGGACTCCCCAGCAGAGTCGCCAACTTGTGATGCAAGAAAGTGTTCCCTCTGCAGACAAAGGCAACCCCTCTAGCCCTAGAGTGGGTCTAGTCACAGCAAGGACAAAACAACAATTGATTCCCTTAAATAGTCATCGTTGGAGGCCTACCTCAAACCGGTGGTTGATGAAGTTCCGTTGCGTTGCTCCAGCTTCCATTTCCTTCTCCTTAGAGAGTAATTGACCTGAAACAACACAAGACAACGACAAAGCACATAACCAGGAAACAACAATGATCTATTTACTCACAAAGTCAAGAAGTCATGAGCTATCAAGTAAATTACATACAAGACATAGGAAATCATCATTGATTGTATTAATAATGAAACAAGAGTAAGCTTACAACCGAGTCTTGATGTCGCAAGCCTTCTCAGAGGGTCCAACCAGTGTGTTTCTTCAAGCATTCACTCTCAAAGATGGGTCTCCCAAATAGCAATATCTCTCTCTCTCTCGCATTCATAAGCTTTACACAAGGCTAAGGGAACTCCACACCTTCTTGCAAACTATAAAGTAATATCACACTTGTCACACTCACACCAACTACCTATCAAACTCAAAAACAGCAGCAACACTGTACAACCAAAAAAAACTAGCTACTAAGGAACCAGTAGATCATAGCAATGGTGAGTGATTTTATAGGAGGAGGAGCCTCCATGAAATGAGGGAGAGGGAGCTTATCCTCAAGGGAGGTTGCACAAGAGGTGGAACCACCATCCTAGAGGTGGAAAGGCGACCCAAATTGACCCAACAACCAGCTCTAGAAACATCCAGAAGGCCGATTGTTTGAACTAATTCGCCAAATCTGGATCATCGTGGGTCATGAACTAGGCATTAGTGACGACATCGCAACGACACAATGCATGATAGAGAATTGTCGCGGATTTTGAGGGTTTACTAGTGATGATGCAGAAACTTAGTTAAAAAGGGTCAATCTTTAGGATTAGAGAGCATTTACTTAATCTTCTTACATTGGTGGGAAAATATGAACATGTTTATTTGACACATGACACAGTAGAAGGACTGGGGTGAAGGCAGTGACAAATTACTGTGTAACATATGCCCCATAAAGAATGAAGCCCGAGAGAGTGGGACGGGTGAAATGCTTTACGAAACTGTCTGAACTGAAACACCACCTAGAAGAACCTGCAGGCGCAAGTACAACTGATATCTTTGATAGTGAAATACATATAGTCTAGGCATGGGCGCAGCCATCCAAAAGACATACGAACTTGGTCTGTGGTATGGACGCAGCCACCCAGCTAGTAAAACCATATATAATGACAAAGGTATGGTCACAACCATCCATGAAGACTCAGGTATGGTTGCAGCCATCCATCAATGAGTCATGTAATCACGAACCAATCCACGCAGCCCGAACATGTGTAATATGAGTTCGGGGTCTTGAAACCCAACCGATCATAGTACAAATTCTACCTTATGAATAGATGTGCTGAAGTCGAGCATGATAGAAAGTCGCTTGATTACCGATCAATGAGGAAAATCGTTAACAAGCACGAGAGAAACCACCAATAATGCCAATGTCTCTCAAGGTACTATCCAGTACAATCCACGAAGTGTGAAGAATGTTCTAAAGTCAAACACTCGTGGAATGACCCAATCGACGACCAATGATGAAAGTCGATCGTCAGGCACGAAGAACTTGCCATTGAGGCATGCAAGCTCCAAGGTACCGAAGGGAATCTCTAGATCAGTGTCCTGGATAATGAGTTGATGTTGACAAAAGACGATGCATCGCAGGAGGGCCATAATGTTTCCCCCATCAATGACACGAGATAAGGAACAAGTGGTAGATTGCAAAACAAATTATCAGAAGAGGAGGTAAGGATGTGAATTTCAAAAGGATTATACTCTTGAACATGTCGGCGACACGACTCCAGAGGGTGGTAGCATTCAGGTACCAAGGGATCAGAGGCTTGATGGAGACAAAACAGATCAAATGGAATAAGGCTAAATGGCAACCCAAAACCTCAGAAGGCCAAATGAAAATGTATGGATATCCCAACCCGACAAGAAGCAAAAGTGTCAATGTTCAAGAGTGACTAGCTGCTGTTGGATACCTATACCAATAGGTTTCATATTTCATGATTGGCAAGAGAAAGGCCAAATATGCTCTGCTTTGAGTTCACAAAGATCCCATATTTCCTAGAAAGCAAGAGGTGGGTAAAGTGTTTCAAGTATTGAGGACCTTATTTCAATTTTGTGGATGATTCAACAGTCTAATCTGGATCATGCCATCTTTCAATTTTGAGTTATAGAATAGAGAAAGAAGTCTGTCCAAACTGCTTAATCTTGGCAGACAAGTAGTTTAGGTAGAGAAGAAAAGGTTTCCAACAGCTCAATCTGGGACCTTGGAAGAGATAAGGTTAGAGGTAGATAGAAAAGAATAAAGAAAAAGCCAAAGAAAAGAAAAGGCAAGTAAGGGTTTGCAAGTCCAAGTGCACCCTCCAAGGAGAAACAAAAAATGCTAGGAAAATAGCTGGGTAGGCAGTTGTGGTTGCAGAAAGGGTATTTTCACCATTACACAAATGTCAAGAGGTGTTTTGCCAAAGCAAAATCTATCAATGAACAAAGTGGTTAATCCCATCATATTACAGCAAGGAGCATAACTAACCTCCCTCTTCCCCTCTATTCCATTACTAACACTCCCTTTCTTTAGCTGAGATTTATGAAGAGAGATCATGGTTTTATGGTGGTTCTATTTCATTCAGAATCCACATTTCTTGTCTAAGATCTTTTCATTTTGATCTACTCTCAAAACCAAGTCAAGTTCAGATAAACTCAGTAAAATCCCCTTCATTTGCTCCCTCCATTCATATTAACCTCTAATTTTACTATATAGCTCCCCTATTTTACCCTTTCCCCTAATAATACTAACACTATGGTGTATAAAGCCCCAAATCTTATAAATACTCCTTCCCCCTGTCATTATAGCCATATGTTCTTTAAAAGGAACCAAAATGACCCCTGGTCACTTTGGTGAACCTGTCCCATCCCATTCCCCCTTGCTGCAAGCCAAATTGCTCCTTAAAACCACCATTTGCATTGGAAAACCCTTATAAAACCCTCTTCCGCCTTCAAATCCTTTGCAAAAGTTACCAAAGCCAAAAAACCCGCCTCTGGCGCATTTCCAAAGGTTAGCGCATTGTTTGTTTTAAATGAAAAACCAATAAAAAAAACCCTCTACCCAAAGTTTTCCGCCTGCATATAACCCGAGCATCTTCGCACTCCGCCCACCGTCGGATCAAGTCTCGAAGATCCGACGATCCACGTTAATATCGGAGCGGCCCCCACTACTGTCCTTTACCGCCCGAGAAGCTGACGTTGCATCACGTCAGGGCCTCTCCACGCGTCAAGCGCTAAGGTATCTCGGAGCCAGGCCTGACACATTCGGCGCCGTACCCAAACCGCCCCGAGAAACCGTAGCGGTTAACCTTAACCATAACCGCTATGGTCCTAACCGCCACCTGTTTTCCGCCAACGAATCGCCACGTCACATCCACCTGTACTCGCTCCCGCTATTCGTCCACCTGGCCGCTGACATGGCTGCCACCTCATCGCCCCCTTGGACCAATAGTCTACCGCCACGTCACCCGATGACGTCAGCTGACGTCACCTCACCTTGACCCACCAATGACGTCATGCTGACGTCATCACTAAAAAGCGCCAAAATGGTAAAAAAGTCTATATTTACCCAAAAAACCGTGTTTTTCCCACTTTTCTCTCCTGTCGCTATTGTTCTCTCTGCATGACCGTTTACTTTCGAATTTCCGCCAACCTGTTGATTTAACCCGGGCGACCTCCTCAGCATCAACCGTGCACACCTGCGCAACCTCTGTTCGTCAATCAACAGGTATTTACCATTGTTCTGCCCTCCATACGACTGTTATTGAAATTTAAGTTGCTCAGAAAGCTAAAGACACCTTAAAACCACATTTACACCGCCCATTTCCCTCTGCACGTCCACCATTGTAACTATGAAGTCCAAAAAGCACCGGCCGAGACTTAATACTTGTAACTTCGCTCAAAGCCACTGTCCCTCTGCATTTCCCGGCAGATTTCTTGATAAATACAATTCACGCGCTGGAAGGGGACAGTTAGACCTTAGAGAAGCTCTGCTCCTAAAAACAAACATTATTTCAATTGCTGTTGAGTAAATTCCCCTCTGGTATCCAAAATACAAACTGTCTTTACAGAGAATCACCTCTATTCTGTGTTGCTTCCATTTTGACTATTCACCTACAATTGTTGCACTTTGAAGAACTATGGAGACTCCTATTGCTCTAAATATCAAGCCCCTCAATGCTCCTCACCAGGAATTAGCATGGAAAGCCCTGGGAGACATGGATTACCAAATGCTGGACTGGTTTCCTATGGGAACCAAATACAATATCCAGATGATGAATGAGTTAAAAGCCCAGCACCTGAGTGGGGCAGACATCTTGGGAATTTGGGACTCCAATTTGCCCATCTACAACCTTCCCCAAGTAAATCCTATGCCAGAACTGATCTACAGCTGCCAGGAATGTTATGACCCAAACCAAAGAGCTGTCATCAGCCCCACAGGCTCAATCCTGTTCCAGATTACCCCAGAGAGTATAAATGGAATGCTGCACTTCCAAACTGCCAAGCAATTGACCCCCCTCTTTATGCAGAATTTGATAAACAAAGGGACCAAGCTGTCAAATGACCAAATCATTAAAATCAATCAGTTGTTTGTAAGACCAGGCTCTGAATCAGTCAGAACCCCTCCTATTGGGTATCACTATTTGAATGAATTGGGCAGGATGTTAGTGGATTTAATCAGTTATGTCCTAGGATTCAGGGGGATAGAGGATGTGGATGATAGCCTAATGGCAATGCTGTCTATATTCTCTCCTGGTAAACCCCCAGCTGTACATTATGACTATGCAACCTACATTGCAGATAAAATCCATGAGCAGTTTATGAACTTGAAGAGGGAAAGACTATTCAGGTATACTTCATATATATACCATCTATTCATGTTCTATCAGCCAGCCACCTTCTCTGTTCCTTTGAAGCCACTCAATGCCCAGGGAATTCCAAGGTCAGTTGTGTTCTGGACTTCTGTTTTTCATCATACCTCTGTATCACCTTACACATACACTGAGTTCATTGACTTATTCATCTATCCAATCATGACAGTATTGCATGGTACTCCTCCTCCTAGACTAACTGATGACATGAGGAGAATTCTCCATTTGAATAAGTCCTACAGCATTGGTAATTGGTACTTCTACCAAAACCACACAGTCATCAGGATATATGGCTGTGAGTTGAACCCATTTAGGTTGCCAAGGTATGTCCCCATGAGGCTTTTTGCCTTGGAATATTTCAGACAGTTTGGGAACTCAGACTATCTTCATTTTCAGAGCAACAACAAGAAGTCACAGTTGAAGGTAAGGAACCAACTGGGTCCTTTCCTATATAACAGAAAAGAAGAGGGATGGAAAGAGGCAAACACTATCCTGGAAGGCCTCAGACTGCAAACCAGCTTTGAATGGATACCCTATGACCCCAATCATGCTATCTCCCTCAGGAGGATTAGATACAAATTGGGTAGCTATGCACACAAGAGACAACCCGAGATTGAACAGTATGCCAATGCATCAAATTGGGAAGAGGGTACCCTAGAGGAGGAAATTACTAATGAAGAGTTACTTGAGAGAGAGGCTAGAAATATGCAAAAGGAAGCTGACTTGGAAACTTGTGGACAGGTGCCCCTCTCCTACAAAAAGCAACTTGGAGCAGCTGCTACATCATCAACAGCACAGCAGCAAACTGCCGAGAAAGCACCACAGACAGCAAGCAGGGATAAAGGGAAGCAGGTGGAACAGCCACCTCCATTGACAGAAGAACAAGTGGACACATTGCTACAGCAGCAAGAAGAGATGGAGCAGCAGGAACTTGGGCAGCAACAAGAAGAGGAACAGTTTAGTGAACAGCAGCCCTTGCAGCAAGAAAAAGTGATTAATGTTCCAAGCTTCATTGAGCAACAGGCTCAGACAATAGTGCCTCCTAGGGCAGAAACTACTGTTGATACCTCAGTCCTCCAAACCCCACAAAAGGAGGACTTAACCAGGAAAAGGGATAGAGAGACTCCCCTGACTTCATCCATCAATCGGGGAGAGAAAAGACAAAGACTAAATGACTCTCAAGAGGAGGATATAGCAGTGAGGCAAGCAATGGGCATGAGCCCACCCAGTGGGGAAGTTTCAGCCAGTTCATTCCAGCATGAACATGATAGAACAATGGGAGGGGAAGTCAGCTCCTCCAGCCAGCACAGAGAAGGACAGTCAAGCATCAAACAGCAATTTATTGACATTAAGAGGAGGAGTGATCCTATTAAAGTACAGCTGTACAATCATTTGCTGAACCTGGCTCCCACCAATCAGCAAAGACTCATGTCTGCCTTTGATGTAAGTGAAGGCAAGATGATCATGAGTCACTTCATGCCCACAACGCTGCATCCTCAAACTACCTCGGATTACCTAAGAACCAACATGGAGGTGCTGGCCAAAGACATACACCCTATGGATAAGATTGAATTACATAAACAAACTGGTGAAATGGTGTATGCCTCCTTGGCAGATGAGACATTGGAGAACTACAAATTGAAGAGCAGCCTTGATAATACAGCCTCTCAGCTGGAATTGGAGAGAGCATCATCACAAGCCAAGGACAACAGGATCAAGTCCTTGGAAGAGGTAATTATAGAAATAGGACATGATCCTAAAGATGTCAAAGGTATCCAAGAACTCCTGAAGATAAGGGATGCAGACATGGCGGCCTTAAGAAAGAAAATCAAGCTCCCAGCCACCATCCATCCGCAAACAGACGAGGTTGCCCAGCAAAGGCAGGAAAAGGATGCTACAGACCTACTGATATCCCTGTACAAGGAGCTGGTTCGGACTCAAGACCAGCTAGGACAATCAGAAGCTGCAAAGGCAGCACTACAAACAGCAATGAAGCAAAGAGAAGAGGGCCAACCCTCCCAGCCTCCTCCTGTGATAATTAATCTTGAGGAAGTCCCTCCAACAACTACTCCTCCTCCTCAGCAAACGGGAACTACATCACCATCTACAGCAACAACTACACCAACACCAGGACAGACTCCCAGTCTGGATATGCAGAAGCTACAAGCTGAGATCCAAGTTCTTGAATCCCAAATGAAAGAGCTTGATGAAGTCAAGAAGACTTTGGCCAAGGTGAATGAAAAATTTGACAAAAGCAAGCAGAATGAAGCAACAAAGGAGAGAGAGATAAAAGCTCTAAAAAAGAGAATAGCTGAACTAGAAAAAGAGCTTGCACTAGAGAATGTAACAGCAGAACTAAAAGCAGTCCTCTGGAGTAACATCGGTCGATCCATCACCAATCAGTGGCAGTACATTGAGACTATGGATGAGCAAATAGTACTCATCACAAAGGCAAACAAGGAAATACACAGAGCAAGAGCAAGCCTTGGCCACATGCCAGATGCTGCCAGCAGAATGGTCAATGTTTTAAATAACAAAACTAGCTCTCAACTAGCTGCCATGGGAATTACTAACAGGACTGAAACAATCTCAGTAGTTAAACGAGTCCTGACACTAAGAAGCCTAGTTGGAACACTGGAGAGGAGAACACAGGACATGCAGACTGAAATCAACAAATTCCTGGACAGATTCCTGGCATTACAGAACAGAGGCCTCCCCAGCATTTTAAGCAGTGTAGGAAGACTGCTCACCCTAGAAAATTACAACAAAAGGATTGATGCCCATGCAGTAGCACAGATTGCAAAACAGCCCAGTACCTCAACAGACACAGGGCCAGCATCAGGGCAGAATCTGTATGATAGGGTGGATAATCTGTTTTTTATTATGAATGAAATTGATCATCTGTTTGATACACCACCGAATTTCTTTAAGTATACTGAGGCAGATGAGACTATGGGGGCAATCATAAATCATCAGTTGCCCACACAGGAAGTATGGAGGAATTTGACACAGATAATTTTATCAGGCCAGAACCTGTAGCGTTAGTTTTCTCCAGTACATGAGCAGTCACAATCACAGGTGACAAACACAGCATACAGCGCACAAGCCATAAAGTCGGGTTCTCCAGCATTTAATCAAAGTATCTCAACCGACTCAGCAGATCCCAAAGGCCAAAATATCTTCTGACAGAATATTAAGGCGCTTTTATTTTGTATTCAATGCTGTAATAAATTTCTGATAATAATATCTCAAAGTTGGTGAGAATATTAAGTCTGAGACAACTCAGGACTCAGATATTTTTGTAAAAATCGCAAGTATATATTCACCCCTGGCAGAAGCTCAGGGGGTTGTTGTTATTTTCCTTTTGGAACTCTCACTTGCTGTAAGATTCTCAGAGAAGTAATACAAAGGGAGAATGGAATTTCCAAAGCTTGGTGTATTCGATGCGTTGTGATGAATGGTGAATGTTGCAGGATTCCAGAGTGTTTCATAAAACAATAAGTTTTCTTAAATCTCTGTATTACATGTTCTTCGAGTCTTTTGTTCTCTTTTGTCGTCTAAATATTTTACACTTAATAGCAAAGTAGAAGAATAGTTCCAGGATTTAATCACCGATTACCCTGAACTCAAACTGAGCTATTATCCATGTTTTCTTCAGATACAGTAAAAGAAGTGTAATTCTTAGTTGCTGCACTTTAAAACTATATCTTTTACAGTGATAGATATTCCCAGGGATTCAAGTTTGCCCCTGAGACATCCATCCATTTCTCATAACCAGTTTGGTGAAAATACTTAAACATTTAGTGAAAATCCTTGAATGCTCTCACTGCTTGTTTTTCCTGTTCGTGTTATAAATCAAAATTTGTTCTATGAAGTATCCAAATGGCCCTGTAAGTTGCACTAATTCATCTCAAGGTTTCTAGACACCTACTGCTATAGACTCCATTGCCCAATGATACTTGACTCTCTGAATATTACATCACAAGAGATCTGAAAGAAATTCTTCAACCAAAACATAAACAAAACCTGTGCATAATAGCTAGCCTAAAACCCTATCATAAACAGTTACAAATCATAAAGAGAGAGCCCTCTCTGATCACAGTTTGGCTAGAAACAGTGATCCAAAGATTGGTTAGTGGTTACCCCGGCCGTATTCCCTTGGGAGTCATAGGGAACAACCTGGGTGTTAACATAATTGGCGACTCCACTGGGGACTTCTTAAAGATTTTTCAATTACTATCTATCTTCCAAAGCTACCATCAAGCCTGAACTAGCCAAGAGGCCTTAGGACTGTTTCTGTGCCACAGGAACAGCTTTAGGGAAGAGCTGATTAGGGAATCTTCATCCTAGCTCCGAAACATATATAGCCATTCCAAAATTTTCATCCAGTCCTTGCATATATAAACTTCTTGTACAAATTCAAAAGAATATTTAGAAGCTGGCTCCCAAAAGAAATCCAAGGCACACTAGGGCAAACCCTGACCCTAATCAACCTATCATTGTTGATAACCCAAATATCATTCCAAAGAACATAAGGAGACAGCAAAAGCAGGAGAAGCCTGCTGATTCAGATATAAGTTCAGACCAACCTATCCTCATTCCTACTCCTTGCAAAGTCCTTTTCCGGTCCACCCCTAGTTCCCCTAGTTCATCATCAACACCTCAAAGCCCTCCTCTCCCGTCTTCACCATCTGCACATACTCCCTCAAACAGTTCCCCGCTTATTACCCATCCTATTAACCCTGTTACACCTGTAATCCCTGATGTCCCATTTATTCCTGTCAACCCCATAAATCCCATAAACATGGCCAACAGGTATGCACCTCTGCAGATACCAGCTAATGCTCCAGCTCTACCTCAAGACTACCAAACCAAAATCTCATTCTTTGATTCCCATGGCCCTTTGACAGCTGTCCAGCATGCTAAGAAGATGCAAGACCACTTTGAGACCTATGAAATAGATGATGACAGTGTCAGGATGAGAATTTTTGTTCAAAGCTTAACCGGGGATGTCAGAACTTGGTTTAGATCCCTGAATGCAAATTCCATTGCAACCCCTGAGGTCCTGTACCAAGAGTTTACCAACAGATGGGAGAAGAAGAAAGATCCTCTACACATACTCGGTGAATATAACACTATTAAAAGAGGTCCCCAAGAAACAGTTTTGGAATATTGTGCTAGGTTTAACAATGTATATAATGCTATCCCCCAGAACTTAAGACCCCCTCCTGATTTGGCCCTGTATAACTTCCCTGACGGTTTTGACTCTGATATGGCCTATCAGCTGAAAGAAAGAGATCCCCCAACCCTTGCAGAAGCTCAAAGAGTTGCAGTCACTGTAGAGGCCAACCTAATTGCCAAGAGAAACAGGGCAAAGCTGGAAAAGAAGGCTGGCTTCAGAGAAGAGCCCTCAGGTTTTGATCAAAAGTTGGATGCTATACTAAACAGCATGAAGAGACTGGGTGAAAGGGTGGAATCAGTTGAAAGAAAATCATCATGGGAGACATCACAAAGCAACCCTCCTAGAAACCCAAATTTTAGGAGAACTCAGAACCCAAACATAGGAAAAACAAGTGCTGACCAAGATATCAGACCCCCTTTTCAAGAAAACTATGCAGAAACCTCCACAGCCAATCAGCTCAATGAAGATCCCGAAATTAACTTAATGGGTCTGGATGGTAAAAGCCATGTATTCTTAACACAAGAAGACCATGAGGAGGATGAAAGCAAAACATTCCAAACTAAATCAGGAGAATCCTTTGACTTTAAACAAGGATATGATACTGCTGTCTATGAAGTCCATAAACAATACAAACTAAGGAGTAGGACTGTAAATGTAGATCAGCCTGAAAAGGTAAAGGAGAAACAACAGCCCAAAGAAACCATGGTCACTGAACCTAATGACAACACAAACGTGCCTACAAAAGAAGTAGTGGTTGAGGAGGTTACTGAACTACTGTCCCCACTAGAAAAGCCCATGGCAACCTCGTCCTCTCACCCTAATCCGAACATTACCCCTCAAGACATGAGTATGAGGGGCAGGTTTCGGAATCAAGATGAAATCCAACAAGAAGATTTAGTGAACAAAGAAAAGACTGTTACCCGTGACCCCAAAACCCAAGTTGACAAACCCTTTGACCTAGGTACAGAGATTGGCAAGTTAAAGATAGCAATCCCCCTCTCAGAGCTAGCCAAGCATGACGTATACAAGCAACAGATAAAGAAATCCCTACAGCTCACCAACAGTAAAGATGATGTAAATGTGCTAGATGACACTCCCGAATTACTGTTTGGCCCAGAGGTAGATGGAAAAACAGTAGTCACAGGGGTTTTACCTTTTTATGTCAGCCTGCATGTTCATGATAAAATACTGCACAATGCAATGTTTGACTCAGGTGCCTCTCATAACCTGATGCCAAAAGCAGTCATGGAAAGATTAAACTTGGATATAACAAGGCCATACAAAGACCTGTTTTCTTTTGATTCTAGTCAAGTCAAATGTTTAGGCCTAATAAAAGATTTATGTGTGTCTCTGGTTCAATATCCCAACAAGACTATTCTAATGGATGTTGTAGTTGCTGATATCCCACCCAAATATGGGATGCTGTTATCAAGATCATGGGGAGCCAAGCTCCAAGGATCCCTGCAATTAGACATGTCATATGCAACTATCTCTGTCTTTGGGCAACCAAAAAGACTATACAGGGAAACACTCATGAAGTATATGGTCAGCAGTGAAGAAAAGCCTCAAAATTTTCCAATATATGCTGTTCATTCGGACATAGACTCCTTCATCCTCTTCAATGACAGCGCAGACCTCTCCAACAATGACATTAGGACCGAAACACTCATACAAGAGCAAAACACTGATCAAACAAGTAGCACCTGCCAAACTTCAATCAGCCCAACAATACACATTAACCCTCCTCTAGTTGTCAAAGATTGTCAAACAAGTGATGAAATTGTCCTAGAAAATAAACGGGAAAAGAAACCCCAACTCATGCTCACATTGCCATCCCATGAACAGAATTTTAAATCTCCTGTTCAGCAAGACATTCGGTGGGTGCTAGAGTTTGATGGCTCAGTTAACAAGTTAGGGGCAGGAGCTGGAGTGTGGATACATAATAAAGAGAAAGATTATGCAGAAGGCAGGGCTTACAGATTGAATTTTAGGTGCACTAACAACATGGCAGAATATGAAGCTCTGTTACTAGGCCTCAAGATTGCAAAATCATTACAAGCACCTAGCCTCTCCATCATGGGGGACTCTGACCTAGTAATTCAACAAGTAAAAGGAAATTTTGTCACCAATGACAAAAGATTGAGGTCCTACAGGTCTGCTGTAATTGAGATATTAGAAACCTTCTCTGAGTTTGTTATCACAAAAATTCCAAGGGGCCACAATCTCCATGCACACAGCCTGGCAACATTTGCCAGCACCTTCAAATTCCCATTGGAACCCAACAATTGTTTCACAGCAGAGGTCAAATACAGACCCTCTATTCCAAACAATGTCAAAGAATGGCAAGTTTTTGAGGATGACATGCAAATAAACAATTTTTTAACCTTGCAACAAGAGTTCACAGGATTAAATATTGATATTGATGGAGCATGCCAATCACAAATGCTTGAGTCAGCAACTCAGTCACAAATATTTGATGGAGCATGTCCATCACAAATACAGTCTCAACAGTCTGCTCACCCAATGTCACCTAGGACAGCAAAACAATTACTGACTCCAACCATTTTCGACAATGAAAACATTCAGCAAATCAACCAAATTGACTGTGAAGAGGTGAGCAACGCTGAAGATGAAATCATACAACTCAAAGACAATTTCCTTCCAGCAGGCCTTACCCCACTAGAGGACATTTTTGACTCAAATGATGTCCCCAGAAAACCAAAGATGCAGCCATTAGATACAGCAATTGAAGAATGCAACATTGGTACTATTGACAAGCCTAAAATAATAAAGCTATCTGCCTCTTTGCCCCCTGATCAAAAGCCCAAATACATTGATCTCTTTAAAGAATTTCAAGATGTTTTTGCTTGGGGTTATGAGGACTTAAAGTCTTATGATACTTCTGTCATCCAGCATACCATTCCCCTCAAGCCTAATCAAAAACCATTCAAACAGAAATTGAGAAGGATCAATCCTGTGCTCCTTCCTTCCATTGAAAAAGAGTTGCATAAAATGTTCAAAGCTGGTATCATAGCACCAATCAGGTTCTCAGAGTGGATTTCAAATTTGGTCCCTACAAGAAAGAAAACTGGTGAAATTAGACTTTGCGTAGACTTAAGGAATTTGAACCAAGTATCACTCAAAGATAACTACCCCTTACCCAAAATGGATCACATTCTTCAAAGAGTAGTAGGGGCTTCAAGGATATCATTGCTTGATGGATTCTCAGGTTTCAATCAAATCCTTGTACACCCTGATGATCAAGACAAAACTGCATTTACTACCCCATGGGGCACTTTCAAATATGTCAAAATGCCCTTTGGATTGAAAAATGCAGGGGCAACGTTTCAAAGAGCAATGGACATTGCTTTTGCAAAAGAGATTCATGACTTCTTGGTTATTTACTTAGATGATCTAACACCCTTTTCAAAATCTGACCAAGAACACTTGAAACATTTGAAACAGATTTTCATAACATGCAGAAAGTATGGCATTTCCTTAAACCCCAAGAAATCATTATTTGGCTTGGAAGAAGGGAAACTTCTAGGACATATTATTTCAAAAGATGGCATAAGAATTGATCCAAATAGGATACAAGCTATCCTACAAATGCCTCATCCCAAGAATGTCAAGGAGTTGCAAGGATTTTTAGGAAAAATCAACTTTTTAAGAAGGTTTATCCCGAATTTGGCAGAATTAATCAGATTACTAAACAATATGCTAAAGAAAGATTCAAAGGTCAAATGGACTGTTGAAGCAAAACAAGCCTTTGAAAGTATAAAGTTGGCCTTGACTCAAACCCCAGTGTTAACCAATCCTCAGTTTGACAGAGACTTTATCATTTTCTCCTTTGCCTCCCAACATACTATTGCTGCTGTATTATTACAGAAAGATGACCAAGGGAATGAGAAGCCTATTGCCTTCTTCAGCAGAGCTCTTAGAGATGCCCCCCTAAAGTATCAAATAATGGAAAAACAAGCCTATGCTTTGATCAAAGCTATTAAAGACTTTAGGATTTACATCCTTTACTCCCATGTTGTGGCTTATGTACCAAGTCCTATTGTCAAGGACATCCTCACACAAGAAAACTTAGAGGGCAGAAGAGGAAAATGGATTGCCAATATACTAGAATTTGACATTGAAATAAAACCCACAAAGCTGATAAAAGGACAAGGTTTGGCCAAATTAATGACAGAAGCAAATTTCCAAGCCTTAGACATCAACCAACTGGACAGTGAAACAGAGCTGGCGACTCCAAAGATCAATGTAGCCTTTGAACAATCTCCTTGGTACTCTGACATCTGTTATGTGTTACAAAACCTGTGTGCTCCCCCAGGACTGTCCAGAACTAAAAGTAGGTTCCTAAAAATGAAAACATCTAAATTTTGTGTAATGGATGGAAACTTACTTTGGAAAAACCATGAAGGTATATTACTGCACTGTCTAATAGAGAATGAAACTAACAATATCATGCAAGACTTCCATGCTGGGGACTGTGGTGGACATTTGTACTGGAAGTCCACTGTAGACAAAATATTGAGGGCTGGTTATTACTGGCCCACTATGTTCTCTGATGTTAAAAAATTTGCAGCTTCATGCCACAAGTGCCAACTGTTTGAAGGCAAAAGATAGCTGCTGCCACTTCCTTTGAAGCCCATTACAACAGAGAGACCTTTTCAACAATGGGGCTTGGATTTCATTGGGGAAATTCATCCCTCATCTTCAGGGCAACACAGATGGATTCTAACAGCAACAGACTACTTCACCAAGTGGATTGAAGCTGCCCCATGCAGACAAGCAAATGATTCAGTAATCATTCAATTTTTGGAAAATAATATACTGGCTAGGTTTGGCTGCCCAGACAAGATAATAACAGACAATGCTGCTGCCTTCAGATCCAAGAAGATGGTGAACTTCTGCCATAAATTTCACATTACTTTGGGCCATTCTACAGCTTACTATCCTCAAGGAAATGGCCTTGCTGAATCATCAAACAAAAGTTTGATAAATATCATAAAGAAAGTGCTGGAAGAGAACAAAAGGAACTGGCATAAGAAACTAGTAAATGCTTTATGGGCAGACAGACTAACAACTAAAAGATCAATTGGGACCAGCCCATATGAGTTAGTCTATGGATTAGAGGCCAGATTTCCTTCATCACTAGGAGTGCCGGTTATGAAACTTCTGCAAGAAAGCCAAGCAGAGCCAAATAATATGCAAAGAAGGATTAATCAGATAATTTGCCTACAGCAGACCAGAGAACAAGTTTTCAGCAGAGTGCAGATACTACAAGAGAAACTGAAAAGGGCTTTTGATAGAAGAACCAAAGCAGAAGATTTCAATATAGGGGACAAAGTTTTGAAGTGGGATGCAAGAAGAGAAGAGAAAGGGAAACATGGAAAGTTTGATTCTTTATGGAAAGGACCATTTGCTGTCCAAGCAGTACAAGGTAACAACACCTATTTCCTCAAAAGTCTGACTGAAACTGACTTGGATGAAGGTCCTGTCAATGGCAGGATGCTGAAGCACTACTTTGACTGTTCATTATGAGTGGAATCCAAGGATTCATTGTATATATGCAGATGTACATATTGTTTTCTGTCTTAGATTGTAAAAAGCAGTTTTCCCAAGTGATTCACCAAGCAGTAAAAGGCAAATAGAATCAGAGGTTCTCCAAGGAAAAAGCACACAAGTTTGACACATTTAGGCAGCAGATTTCAAAGATTGAGATGGGCAGTCAAAGAACAAGGCAATCTGACCTGCTGTTCTTGGTCTTTCAGAAGAAAAACCATCCCCATGTGGAGCCACTGTTGGATACCTATACCAATAGGTTTCATATTTCATGATTGGCAAGAGAAAGGCCAAATATGCTCTGCTTTGAGTTCACAAAGATCCCATATTTCCTAGAAAGCAAGAGGTGGGTAAAGTGTTTCAAGTATTGAGGACCTTATTTCAATTTTGTGGATGATTCAACAGTCTAATCTGGATCATGCCATCTTTCAATTTTGAGTTATAGAATAGAGAAAGAAGTCTGTCCAAACTGCTTAATCTTGGCAGACAAGTAGTTTAGGTAGAGAAGAAAAGGTTTCCAACAGCTCAATCTGGGACCTTGGAAGAGATAAGGTTAGAGGTAGATAGAAAAGAATAAAGAAAAAGCCAAAGAAAAGAAAAGGCAAGTAAGGGTTTGCAAGTCCAAGTGCACCCTCCAAGGAGAAACAAAAAATGCTAGGAAAATAGCTGGGTAGGCAGTTGTGGTTGCAGAAAGGGTATTTTCACCATTACACAAATGTCAAGAGGTGTTTTGCCAAAGCAAAATCTATCAATGAACAAAGTGGTTAATCCCATCATATTACAGCAAGGAGCATAACTAACCTCCCTCTTCCCCTCTATTCCATTACTAACACTCCCTTTCTTTAGCTGAGATTTATGAAGAGAGATCATGGTTTTATGGTGGTTCTATTTCATTCAGAATCCACATTTCTTGTCTAAGATCTTTTCATTTTGATCTACTCTCAAAACCAAGTCAAGTTTAGATAAACTCAGTAAAATCCCCTTCATTTGCTCCCTCCATTCATATTAACCTCTAATTTTACTATATAGCTCCCCTATTTTACCCTTTCCCCTAATAATACTAACACTATGGTGTATAAAGCCCCAAATCTTATAAATACTCCTTCCCCCTGGCATTATAGCCATATGTTCTTCAAAAGGGACCAAAATGACCCCTGGTCACTTTGGTGAACCTGTCCCATCCCATTCCCCCTTGCTGCAAGCCAAATTGCTCCTTAAAACCACCATTTGCATTGGAAAACCCTTATAAAACCCTCTTCCGCCTTCAAATCCTTTGCAAAAGTTACCAAAGCCAAAAAACCCGCCTCTGGCGCATTTCCAAAGGTTAGCGCATTGTTTGTTTTAAATGAAAAACCAATAAAAAAAACCCTCTACCCAAAGTTTTCCGCCTGCATATAACCCGAGCATCTTCGCACTCGGCCCACCGTCGGATCAAGTCTCGAAGATCCGACGATCCACGTTAATATCGGAGCGGCCCCCACTGCTGTCCTTTACCGCCCGAGAAGCTGACGTTGCGTCACGTCAGGGCCTCTCCACGCGTCAAGCGCTAAGGTATCTCGGAGCCAGGCCTGACACATTCGGCGCCGTACCCAAACCGCCCCGAGAAACCGTAGCGGTTAACCTTAACCATAACCGCTATGGTCCTAACCGCCACCTGTTTTCCGCCAACGAATCGCCACGTCACATCCACCTGTACTCGCTCCCGCTATTCGTCCACCTGGCCGCTGACATGGCTGCCACCTCATCGCCCCCTTGGACCAATAGTCTACCGCCACGTCACCCGATGACGTCAGCTGACGTCACCTCACCTTGACCCACCAATGACGTCATGCTGACGTCATCACTAAAAAGCGCCAAAATGGTAAAAAAGTCTATATTTACCCAAAAAACCGTGTTTTTCCCACTTTTCTCTCCTGTCGCTATTGTTCTCTCTGCATGACCGTTTACTTTCGAATTTCCGCCAACCTGTTGATTTAACCCGGGCGACCTCCTCAGCATCAACCGTGCACACCTGCGCAACCTCTGTTCGTCAATCAACAGGTATTTACCATTGTTCTGCCCTCCATACGACTGTTATTGAAATTTAAGTTGCTCAGAAAGCTAAAGACACCTTAAAACCACATTTACACCGCCCATTTCCCTCTGCACGTCCACCATTGTAACTGTGAAGTCCAAAAAGCACCGGCCGAGCCTTAATACTTGTAACTTCGCTCAAAGCCACTGTCCCTCTGCATTTCCCGGCAGATTTCTTGATAAATACAATTCACGCGCTGGAAGGGGACAGTTAGACCTTAGAGAAGCTCTGCTCCTAAAAACAAACAGTATTTCAATTGCTGTTGAGTAAATTCCCCTCTGGTATCCAAAATACAAACTGTCTTTACAGAGAATCACCTCTATTCTGTGTTGCTTCCATTTTGACTATTCACCTACAATTGTTGCACTTTGAAGAACTATGGAGACTCCTATTGCTCTAAATATCAAGCCCCTCAATGCTCCTCACCAGGAATTAGCATGGAAAGCCCTGGGAGACATGGATTACCAAATGCTGGACTGGTTCCCTATGGGAACCAAATACAATATCCAGATGATGAATGAGTTAAAAGCCCAGCACCTGAGTGGGGCAGACATCTTGGGAATTTGGGACTCCAATTTGCCCATCTACAACCTTCCCCAAGTAAATCCTATGCCAGAACTGATCTACAGCTGCCAGGAATGTTATGACCCAAACCAAAGAGCTGTCATCAGCCCCACAGGCTCAATCCTGTTCCAGATTACCCCAGAGAGTATAAATGGAATGCTGCACTTCCAAACTGCCAAGCAATTGACCCCCCTCTTTATGCAGAATTTGATAAACAAAGGGACCAAGCTGTCAAATGACCAAATCATTAAAATCAATCAGTTGTTTGTAAGACCAGGCTCTGAATCAGTCAGAACCCCTCCTATTGGGTATCACTATTTGAATGAATTGGGCAGGATGTTAGTGGATTTAATCAGTTATGTCCTAGGATTCAGGGGATAGAGGATGTGGATGATAGCCTAATGGCAATGCTGTCTATATTCTCTCCTGGTAAACCCCCAGCTGTACATTATGACTATGCAACCTACATTGCAGATAAAATCCATGAGCAGTTTATGAACTTGAAGAGGGAAAGACTATTCAGGTATACTTCATATATATACCATCTATTCATGTTCTATCAGCCAGCCACCTTCTCTGTTCCTTTGAAGCCACTCAATGCCCAGGGAATTCCAAGGTCAGTTGTGTTCTGGACTTCTGTTTTTCATCATACCTCTGTATCACCTTACACATACACTGAGTTCATTGACTTATTCATCTATCCAATCATGACAGTATTGCATGGTACTCCTCCTCCTAGACTAACTGATGACATGAGGAGAATTCTCCATTTGAATAAGTCCTACAGCATTGGTAATTGGTACTTCTACCAAAACCACACAGTCATCAGGATATATGGCTGTGAGTTGAACCCATTTAGGTTGCCAAGGTATGTCCCCATGAGGCTTTTTGCCTTGGAATATTTCAGACAGTTTGGGAACTCAGACTATCTTCATTTTCAGAGCAACAACAAGAAGTCACAGTTGAAGGTAAGGAACCAACTGGGTCCTTTCCTATATAACAGAAAAGAAGAGGGATGGAAAGAGGCAAACACTATCCTGGAAGGCCTCAGACTGCAAACCAGCTTTGAATGGATACCCTATGACCCCAATCATGCTATCTCCCTCAGGAGGATTAGATACAAATTGGGTAGCTATGCACACAAGAGACAACCCGAGATTGAACAGTATGCCAATGCATCAAATTGGGAAGAGGGTACCCTAGAGGAGGAAATTACTAATGAAGAGTTACTTGAGAGAGAGGCTAGAAATATGCAAAAGGAAGCTGACTTGGAAACTTGTGGACAGGTGCCCCTCTCCTACAAAAAGCAACTTGGAGCAGCTGCTACATCATCAACAGCACAGCAGCAAACTGCCGAGAAAGCACCACAGACAACAAGCAGGGATAAAGGGAAGCAGGTGGAACAGCCACCTCCATTGACAGAAGAACAAGTGGACACATTGCTACAGCAGCAAGAAGAGATGGAGCAGCAGGAACTTGGGCAGCAACAAGAAGAGGAACAGTTTAGTGAACAGCAGCCCTTGCAGCAAGAAAAAGTGATTAATGTTCCAAGCTTCATTGAGCAACAGGCTCAGACAATAGTGCCTCCTAGGGCAGAAACTACTGTTGATACCTCAGTCCTCCAAACCCCACAAAAGGAGGACTTAACCAGGAAAAGGGATAGAGAGACTCCCCTGACTTCATCCATCAATCGGGGAGAGAAAAGACAAAGACTAAATGACTCTCAAGAGGAGGATATAGCAGTGAGGCAAGCAATGGGCATGAGCCCACCCAGTGGGGAAGTTTCAGCCAGTTCATTCCAGCATGAACATGATAGAACAATGGGAGGGGAAGTCAGCTCCTCCAGCCAGCACAGAGAAGGACAGTCAAGCATCAAACAGCAATTTATTGACATTAAGAGGAGGAGTGATCCTATTAAAGTACAGTTGTACAATCATTTGCTGAACCTGGCTCCCACCAATCAGCAAAGACTCATGTCTGCCTTTGATGTAAGTGAAGGCAAGATGATCATGAGTCACTTCATGCCCACAACGCTGCATCCTCAAACTACCTCGGATTACCTAAGAACCAACATGGAGGTGCTGGCCAAAGACATACACCCTATGGATAAGATTGAATTACATAAACAAACTGGTGAAATGGTGTATGCCTCCTTGGCAGATGAGACATTGGAGAACTACAAATTGAAGAGCAGCCTTGATAATACAGCCTCTCAGCTGGAATTGGAGAGAGCATCATCACAAGCCAAGGACAACAGGATCAAGTCCTTGGAAGAGGTAATTATAGAAATAGGACATGATCCTAAAGATGTCAAAGGTATCCAAGAACTCCTGAAGATAAGGGATGCAGACATGGCGGCCTTAAGAAAGAAAATCAAGCTCCCAGCCACCATCCATCCGCAAACAGACGAGGTTGCCCAGCAAAGGCAGGAAAAGGATGCTACAGACCTACTGATATCCCTGTACAAGGAGCTGGTTCGGACTCAAGACCAGCTAGGACAATCAGAAGCTGCAAAGGCAGCACTACAAACAGCAATGAAGCAAAGAGAAGAGGGCCAACCCTCCCAGCCTCCTCCTGTGATAATTAATCTTGAGGAAGTCCCTCCAACAACTACTCCTCCTCCTCAGCAAACGGGAACTACAGCACCATCTACAGAAACAACTACACCAACACCAGGACAGACTCCCAGTCTGGATATGCAGAAGCTACAAGCTGAGATCCAAGTTCTTGAATCCCAAATGAAAGAGCTTGATGAAGTCAAGAAGACTTTGGCCAAGGTGAATGAAAAATTTGACAAAAGCAAGCAGAATGAAGCAACAAAGGAGAGAGAGATAAAAGCTCTAAAAAAGAGAATAGCTGAACTAGAAAAAGAGCTTGCACTAGAGAAGGTAACAGCAGAACTAAAAGCAGTCCTCTGGAGTAACATCGGTCGATCCATCACCAATCAGTGGCAGTACATTGAGACTATGGATGAGCAAATAGTACTCATCACAAAGGCAAACAAGGAAATACACAGAGCAAGAGCAAGCCTTGGCCACATGCCAGATGCTGCCAGCAGAATGGTCAATGTTTTAAATAACAAAACTAGCTCTCAACTAGCTGCCATGGGAATTACTAACAGGACTGAAACAATCTCAGTAGTTAAACGAGTCCTGACACTAAGAAGCCTAGTTGGAACACTGGAGAGGAGAACACAGGACATGCAGACTGAAATCAACAAATTCCTGGACAGATTCCTGGCATTACAGAACAGAGGCCTCCCCAGCATTTTAAGCAGTGTAGGAAGACTGCTCACCCTAGAAAATTACAACAAAAGGATTGATGCCCATGCAGTAGCACAGATTGCAAAACAGCCCAGTACCTCAACAGACACAGGGCCAGCATCAGGGCAGAATCTGTATGATAGGGTGGATAATCTGTTTTTTATTATGAATGAAATTGATCATCTGTTTGATACACCACCGAATTTCTTTAAGTATACTGAGGCAGATGAGACTATGGGGGCAATCATAAATCATCAGTTGCCCACACAGGAAGTATGGAGGAATTTGACACAGATAATTTTATCAGGCCAGAACCTGTAGCGTTAGTTTTCTCCAGTACATGAGCAGTCACAATCACAGGTGACAAAACAGCATACAGCGCACAAGCCATAAAGTCGGGTTCTCCAGCATTTAATCAAAGTATCTCAACCGACTCAGCAGATCCCAAAGGCCAAAATATCTTCTGACAGAATATTAAGGCGCTTTTATTTTGTATTCAATGCTGTAATAAATTTCTGATAATAATATCTCAAAGTTGGTGAGAATATTAAGTCTGAGACAACTCAGGACTCAGATATTTTTGTAAAAATCGCAAGTATATATTCACCCCTGGCAGAAGCTCAGGGGGTTGTTGTTATTTTCCTTTGGAACTCTCACTTGCTGTAAATTCTCAGAGAAGTAATACAAAGGGAGAATGGAATTTCCAAAGCTTGGTGTATCGATGCGTTGTGATGAATGGTGAATGTTGCAGGATTCCAGAGTGTTTCATAAAACAATAAGTTTTCTTAAATCTCTGTATTACATGTTTTCGAGTCTTTTGTTCTCTTTTGTGTCTAAATATTTTACACTTAATAGCAAAGTAGAAGAATAGTTCCAGGATTTAATCACCGATTACCCTGAACTCAAACTGAGCTATTATCCATGTTTTCTTCAGATACAGTAAAAAGTGTAATTCTTAGTTGCTGCACTTTAAAACTATATCTTTTACAGTGATAGACATTCCCAGGGATTCAAGTTTGCCCTGAGACATCCATCCATTTCTCATAACCAGTTTGGTGAAAATACTAAACATTTAGTGAAAATCCTTAATGCTCTCACCTTTGTTTTTCCTGTTCGTGTTATAAATCAAAATTTGTTCTATGAAGTATCCAAATGGCCCTGTAAGTTGCACCAATTCATCTCAAGGTTTCTAGACACCTACTGCTATAGACTCCATTGCCCAATGATACTTGACTCTCTGAATATTACATCACAAGAGATCTGAAAGAAATTCTTCAACCAAAACATAAACAAAACCTGTGCATAATAGCTAGCCTAAAACCCTATCATAAACAGTTACAAATCATAAAGAGAGAGCCCTCTCTGATCACAGTTTGGCTAGAAACAGTGATCCAAAGATTGGTTAGTGGTTACCCCGGCCGTATTCCCTTGGGAGTCATAGGGAACAACCTGGGTGTTAACATAATTGGCGACTCCACTGGGGACTTCTTAAAGATTTTTCAATTACTATCTATCTTCCAAAGCTACCATCAAGCTGAACTAGCCAAGAGGCCTTAGGACTGTTTTCTGTGCACAGGAACAGCTTTAGGGAAGAGCTGATTAGGGAATCTTCATCCTAGCTTTGAAACATATATAGCCATTCCAAAATTTTCATCCAGTCCTTGCATATAAAACTTCTTGTACAAAGTCAAAAGAATATTTAGAAGCTGGCTCCCAAAAGAAATCCAAGGCACACTAGGGCAAACCCTGACCCTAATCAACCTATCATTGTTGATAACCCAAATATCATTCCAAAGAACATAAGGAGACAGCAAAAGCAGGAGAAGCCTGCTGATTCAGATATAAGTTCAGACCAACCTATCCTCATTCCTACTCCTTGCAAAGTCCTTTTCCGGTCCACCCCTAGTTCCCCTAGTTCATCATCAACACCTCAAAGCCCTCCTCTCCCCGTCTTCACCATCTGCACATACTCCCTCAACAGTTCCCCGCTTATTACCCATCCTATTAACCCTGTTACACCTGTAATCCCTGATGTCCCATTTATTCCTCAACCCCATAAATCCCATAAACATGGCCAACAGTATGCACCTCTGCAGATACCAGCTAATGCTCCAGCTCTACCCCAAGACTACCAAACCAAAATCTCATTCTTTGACTCCCATGGCCCTTTGACAGCTGTCCAGCATGCTAAGAAGATGCAAGACCACTTTGAGACCTATGAAATAGATGATGACAGTGTCAGGATGAGAATTTTTGTTCAAAGCTTAACCGGGGATGTCAGAACTTGGTTTAGATCCCTGAATGCAAATTCCATTGCAACCCCTGAGGTCCTGTACCAAGAGTTTACCAACAGATGGAGAAGAAGAAAGATCCTCTACACATACTCGGTGAATATAACACTATTAAAAGAGGTCCCCAAGAAACAGTTTTGGAATATTGTGCTAGGTTTAACAATGTATATAATGCTATCCCCCAGAACTTAAGACCCCCTCCTGATTTGGCCCTGTATAACTTCCCTGACGTTTTGACTCTGATATGGCCTATCAGCTGAAAGAAAGAGATCCCCCAACCCTTGCAGAAGCTCAAAAGAGTTGCAGTCACTGTAGAGGCCAACCTAATTGCCAAGAAACAGGGCAAAGCTGGAAAAGAAGGCTGGCTTCAGAGAAGAGCCCTCAGGTTTTGATCAAAAGTTGGATGCAATACTAAACAGCATGAAGAGACTGGTGAAAGGGTGGAATCAGTTGAAAGAAAATCATCATGGGAGACATCACAAAGCAACCCTCCTAGAAACCCAAATTTTAGGAGAACTCAGAACCCAAACATAGGAAAAACAAGTGCTGACCAAGATATCAGACCCCCTTTTCAAGAAAACTATGCAGAAACCTCCACAGCCAATCAGCTCAATGAAGATCCCGAAATTAACTTAATGGGTCTGGATGGTAAAAGCCATGTATTCTTAACACAAGAAGACCATGAGGAGGATGAAAGCAAAACATTCCAAAACTAAATCAGGAGAATCCTTTGACTTTAAACAAGGATATGATACTGCTGCTGTCTATGAAGTCCATAAACAATACAAACTAAGGAGTAGGACTGTAAATGTAAATCAGCCTGAAAAGGTAAAGGAGAAACAACAGCCCAAAGAAACCATGGTCACTGAACCTAATGACAACACAAACGTGCCTACAAAAGAAGTAGTGGTTGAGGAGGTTACTGAACTACTGTCCCCACTACAAAAGCCCATGGCAACCTCGTCCTCTCACCCTAATCCGAACATTACCCCTCAAGACATGAGTATGAGGGCAGGTTTCGGAATCAAGATGAAATCCAACAAGAAGATTTAGTGAACAAAGAAAAGACTGTTATCCGTGACTCTAAAACCCAAGTTGACAAACCTTTTGACCTAGGTACAGAGATTGGCAAGTTAAAAGATAGCAATCCCCCTCTCAGAGCTAGCCAAGCATGACATATATAAGCAACAGATAAAGAAATCCCTACAGCTCACCAATAGCAAAGATGATGTAAATGTGCTAGATGACACTCCCGAATTACTGTTTGGCCCAGAGGTAGATGAAAAACAGTAGTCACAGGGGTTTTACCTTTTATGTCAGCCTGCAATGTTCATGATAAAATACTGCACAATGCAATGTTTGACTCAGGTGCCTCTCACAACCTTATGCCAAAAGCAGTCATGGAAAGATTAACTTGGATATAACAAGACCATACAAAGACCTGTTTTCTTTGATTCAGTCAAGTCAAATGTTTAGGCCTAATAAAAGATTATGTGTTCCTCTCTGGTTCAATATCCCAACAAGACTATTCTAATGGATGTTGTAGTTGCTGATATCCCACCCAAATATGGGATGCTGTTATCAAGATCATGGGGAGCCAAGCTCAAGGATCCCTGCAATTAGACATGTCATATGCAACTATCTCTGTCTTTGGCAACCAAAAAGACTATACAGGGAAACACTCATGAAGTATATGGTCAGCAGTGAAGAAAAAGCCAAAATTTTCCAATATATGCTGTCCATTCGGACATAGACTCCTTCATCCTCTTCAATGACAACGCAGACCTCTCCAAACAATGACATTAGACCAAACACTCATACAAGAGCAAAACACTGATCAAACAAGTAGCACCTGCCAAACTTCAATCAGCCCAACAATACACATTAACCCCCTCTAGTTGTCAAAGATTGTCAAAACAAAGTGATGAAATTGTCCTAGAAAACAAACGGAAAGAAACCCCAACTCATGCTCACATTGCCATCCCATGAACAGAATTTTAAATCTCCT